>JBBPBX010008286.1:0-30240 GCA_038048925.1 Garcialebias charrua | reverse complement strand
GTGTCCTCGAGTTCGTATCGAGGGGGGACTGGTTAGTGAGCATCGACCTCCGCGACGCCTACTTCCACGTTCCCATAGTAACCAAACACCGGAAGTTCCTCAGATTTGCGTTCCAAGGGGTCAGTTACGAGTTCAACCGTCTCCCCTTCGGGTATGCGTTGGCCCCCCGCACTTTCACGAAAATTATCGAAGCGGCGTTACAGCCGCTTCGTTCGAGGGGCGTCAGAATTTTATTCTATCTCGACGATCTACTGCTTCTGTCTGGCTCGAGACAGGAAGCGGAAGCCCAGACAGTCGATCTGGTGAATCATCTATCCCGCCTGGGCTTCGCGGTGAACTGGGAGAAAAGTTCTGTGATTCCAGCTCAGAAAATAACCTTCTTGGGAGTTGTTTTCTGCTCACAGACCATGACAGCAGTCTTATCGGACCAGAGGAAGGACTCGCTGACGTCACTCCTCCGGTATGTCCAGCGTCACAGATCTGTACCAGCGTTGTCAATAATGCGTTTATTGGGAATGATGGCGTCTGCCCACGCGGTTGTAAAACAGGGTTTATTAAACATGCGTCGGCTACAGATATGGTTTGCACGACAGAGGATCGACCCGGTACGTCACAAACATCGCCGAGTCACGGTTCCGCCGTCAGTAGAAGCGGACCTAGTGTACTGGGGGAATCCCAGGATCTTAGCAGAAGGGGTTCCCCTAGGGAAAGTGACGTCTTTTCAAATGATATTTACGGATGCGTCTCTCTCCGGCTGGGGAGGGACTTACCTGTCTCAGTCGGTGAAAGGGGCGTGGCCGCCAGGCACGTCCCTTCACATAAACGTCTTGGAGCTTTTAACGGTGCACAAGGTTCTCAAACACTTTGTCCACGAGGTCAAGGGTCAGGATGTGCTTGTTCACACAGACAACAGAGCGGCAGCTGCTTACATCAACCGACAGGGCGGAGTAAGGTCAGCTCAGCTCCTGAACACAGCCAGGGAGCTGCTCTGTTGGGCCCACACACATCTGAAATCACTGAGGGCAATTTACATTCCAGGTGTGCTGAACACAGGGGCAGACATTATGTCCCGCGGCGGGCCGTTGGACAGAGATTGGACTCTCCACCCGGACCTAGCCTCCCAAATTTGGAGCAGGTTCGGGAGAGCAGAGGTGGACTTAATGGCCACCAGGGAAAACGCTCAGTGTCCCCTGTTCTACTCGTTAAGTCCTCGAGACAATCCCCCGTTGGGGGTGAATGCGTTTGCCCACAGACCGTGGCCTCAAACACTAATTTATGCTTTTCCTCCAGTTCCTCTACTATCAGCGCTGCTGGAGAGAGTGAAGGAGGAGAAGTTACCAATGATCCTGATTGCACCGGAGCGCCTGAACGCACCATGGTTCCCGGCGCTTCAGCAGCTGACAGTCAGATCATGGAGACTCCCCTGGAGAGACGACGCTCTCCTACAGGCGGGGGGAGCAATAAAGAGTTTCCCAGTGATAGGTCAACATCTTCTGGTTTGGTTGCTGAACGTGAGCGTTTAGAAAACCTTGGGTTTTCTAAAGACGTTATATGCACCATCCAGGGAGCAAGAGCAGTGTCCACTACGGCTGTTTACGCATCCAAATGGGCTGCTTTTCAGCGGTGGTGCCTGGAGAATCAATTGGATCCATCCTCATGTCCTCTGGTCTCCATTCTGTCATATTTACAGCTACTGCTGGACAGGAATTTGGCCTTCAGCACAGTTAAACTCTATGCTGCGGCAATATCTTCCTGCCACGAGGGGTTTAATGATAAAACTGTGTTTAGTCATCTCCTAGTGAAGCGTTTCCTGAAAGGTGCCAGACGGTTAAGACCAGTCTCACGCACCTTGGCTCCACAATGGGATTTGGTTACTGTATTGAATTCATTAACTGAAGATCCATTCGAGCCATTGGATCAGATCCCGTTAAAGTTTTTATCCTTTAAAACGGCTCTGTTGTTAGCCCTAACATCAGCTAAGAGGGTAAGCGACTTGACAGGCCTGTCTGTTTCTCCCTCCTTTTTCAAGATTCAAGGGGATGGGAGCTCAGCTGAGCTTAGGCCGAACCCTGCTTTTATCCCTAAAAGCATCACGAGTTCATTTAAATCCAGAATCATTACTCTGGACGGCTTTTGTCTTCCCCCTCACACCCGTGCAGAGGAAGAACGTCTTCATTTGCTTTGCCCAGTACGAGCACTAAAGTGTTATGTGGCTCGCACTGCCGCAATACGTAAATCGGATAAGCTTTTTGTTCATTTTAGAGGTCAGTCTCTAGGTCAACCTCTGACTTCTCAGCGGCTGTCACACTGGTTGTGTGAAGCTATTGCTCAGGCCTACAGCTCTGCGGGTCTCGAGCCTCCTGAGGGAATTAAAGCTCATTCTACGAGAGGAATCGCAGCTTCCACAGCCCTGTACAGAGGTGTTTCTGTGCAGGATATCTGCTTGGCGGCCTCCTGGTCGTCAGCCTCTCCTTTCATCCGTTTTTACTTACGAGATGTTTCCAGCTCTTCTCTGACTCATTCTGTTCTCAGGGTTGCTGCAGATTAATTGTTTCATCTTCAATAAAAGTTTTATTAAGATGACACAGTGGTTTCTGTCTTTATTGACTCAAACTATGAATATACGGTTATTCATGGCCGTCAAATAGGAAGGTTGTCTCACCTGCTGCACCTGGTGTTCTCAACTGATGGTGCATTTTTCATAATTATTGTGGTATTGGCGACTCACAGAGTGTGTTATGGTTCCAATTAGACCCAGTGAGGCATGGACCATATCATGCTCCGCCTTTAACCCAATAGGCGTGGTTAAAGGGCGGAGCTACACGAAATAGAACGTTGGTTACGTATTGTAACCCCAGATTCTATGAGTGTAGCGTAGCCCTTTAACCCTGGGCCTCCCTGGCTCTTTTTTGGCAGAAGAAAAATATTGCCTTTTGGGAGCAGAACTATAGTCCACCTTGAACTTATAGTGGACATAGGTGGGGCCCACAGCAGGTGGGCGTGGACTAAAAGGTCTTCAATGTTGGCGCGAAGCGCAGGGACACACCCAATAGGCGTGGTTAAAGGGCTACGCTACACTCATAGAATCTGGGGTTACAATACGTAACCAACGTTTTGGCATATCGGCCAAAAATCCAATATTGTGCATCCCTACTCCTAACCACAGTCAGTTTGATCAGATTGTATCTCTACAGGTAATGTGATGCACCTGGTGTCCGGCGGCGTCCAGCATCACCTCATCAGCCAGCCGGCCCAGCTGAGTGTTCAGACAACGACCAACACACACGCTGTGAAAACATCCGCCGCTGCTCCCTGTGCAAACAAGCTGCCGCACAGTGCCTCGCCTCAAGGTTTTTAACAGATTATTCACTTGAATCTCAGCGGAGCTTCAAGCTGAGCTCTGTCGGAATCACACACACATTTTCTGATTGGTTTGATTATTTTCAGTCTCTTCGCCCATGGTGAGCAGCCCCGGAGTCGTGAAGATCGTCGTGCGTCAGTCAGCAGGCAAGGAGGGCGGGCCCGTGCCCACACTGGCAGTGGCCCCTTCCCCACGTGTTGCTCCTCAGGCGCTGCCCCCCTCCCCACATCCTCACTCCAACACCACACCTGTGAGGAGCACAGCTCCGCTACAGATCGCTCCACGCACTCCCGGTCCCGCTACTGCCCACTACACCATAGCTCCTCCCAGGCACCCGAGCTCAACCCCGAACCAGCCCCCGCATCCCGTCCTCAAAGTAGTACAGCTGCCTCCCCCCAGCACCGAGCAGCCAGGTGAGGGCGCACGCTCAGGTTTTTCTTACTTGAGCGCTGGAAGCTCATTCAAAAGCAGAGCTTCGAAAAATCTCGTCCTTCAGAAACAAACTGTTCCAGCTTTTTAAAATGTGAGAACGTCTGTGGAGTAGTTGTCCTCTCTTTAGATAGAATCTGCCCTCTTTTAATTCCCAGCATTAAACAAAGCAAAGCCGTCTTTAAACGAGCGTTTTGTAATCCGTGCTCTGTTTTCTCATTTCCAGCTCAGGTAGCTTCCTCTCCGTCTGTGTCCAAATCCTCAGCGGCACCACGGGACAACAGCAGCAGCACTCAAACACCAGTTTCTACCAAGTCAAAGCCCAGTGTACGTCCAAAACCCAACCCTCCACCCAGGAGGCTCCCTCGCCCACCTCCACGCTCTCCTTTCCACATGGTAAGTCTGTTCAGACCTAAAGCTTTAAATATTAAAAAAAAAAAAACGTGACACCTTGAATGATGTTGATTGAAGAGACAAATCTGAAGCCTCAATTTTACACCGCTTTATACGTAAAAGTAGCTTTTTTGTTTCTGGTTTAGGGTCACTCACGGCACATAAATTATAAATTCCTGGCTGGCAAGTTTATGCAGAAAACTGTTCAAGTTATATTTTGCAGTACCGGTAGTTTTCCAAATATAATGATTTACATTTTTAAAATGTGTGGGTCCACATTCAATGTAAACAAAACGCTCTGTTGAATTAAACGACTTGAGTCACATGATTTATTCACGTTAGGCTGGCTATGATCTGTAGACAGATATGGTGGAATCTGACAAGCGTAGAGTTTTGCTCATGGACGCCACCGCTAGTCTTCTTGCAGAGTGCCTGTGAAGATTCTTTGTAGTAACGGCTTGCAGCTACAGAGAACGATGGAAAAAAACATAAAAGTAGAAGTAAAATAAGGTTTATACAGCCGACTTTACTTACAGATGTTTCGAACATGATGTTTGCTGTTCGACCCGTTTGTCCTCCAGCCTTTCACCTGCGTCTCATTTCTCTGCTTCAACAGTCATGGCTGGCTCACGACCTCAAACAGCAGCGCAGCAGCCGACTGGACTTCATCTTTGGAGCCAACGAGCGTCGCTGTGGGGCGAAACCAGTGTATGGCCGAGAGGTTTTGGACTTCCTGACTTTTCTTCCTGGTCCTCGTCCATCTCCAGCAGCTCTGAAGGCTGAGGGGGAGTGGCGTCGCTCGGGCCACAGCAGCTGTCTCTACGCTCAGTGGCATAACAGGGATGACTTCTGGCTTCAGAGTCCTGCTTTAAGAGAGGCCATCAACAGCCTCGAAGCACGTCTGGAGCTCCTCAGTGAAATAATAGAGCGGTAAATAAGAGTTTTCTTCTGCTTTAAGAGAGGCCATCAACAGCCTCGAAGCACGTCTGGAGCTCCTCAGTGAAATAATAGAGCGGTAAATAAGAGTTTTCTTACTGAATTACTAGATCGTAACTAAGAATGAAGATTTGTAAGCTAATTGTCGTTTTAGGTTTGTGTTTGCGATTCCTCCAGTGGAGGCTCCTTCGATCTCCATGCACTGCTGCCATCCTCCTCCATCTCTGAGCCACAAGCAGGCCGGCTTCTCGTCCACGCTGTCGGCCCAGGTGGCACCGCTCACCCGCAGCCTCCATCACATTCAGTGCAACATGAGGACTCAGTTCCCCGACCTGAGGCTCATACAGTACGACTGTGGTGAGTTAGGATGGATTATAGTTGCTGCATGTTCAACGAGAGAAGCAGGAAAAGTTATAAACACAGTCAGAGCTGCCTTTATGACGTCTGGATATTTAAAGATAAAATCGATTACTTGCATGAGTTTTGAGTCCAGTTTATGTAAGAAAACATTCAGTGCTGAGCAGAAGAGTGCAGTTGTTTTGTGAGGTTTGAAGCAGCCAACCTCGTGCTCTTTAAGATTTTTTTTATTTTTTTTTATTAAACCCTTATGTAACCAGATAAAAACCCATTGAGATCTCTTTCACAAGGGTGACCTGGCCAAGAACAGGCAGCAGCGCACGTCATAAAAAAAGTATTTGTAGATAAAACACTCCGCTGCTCAGCATTCAACAATCCTTAACTGTAAAGGTGTTCTCATTCTGGGAATATCCAGAGTGTTCCCTACGTGGAAGTTTCTGCAGATGCACCCACTTTGATCAACTCAATCAATCAGTCAATTAATTGAAATGTGCATCGCCTGTTTGCAGGTAAGCTTCAGACTCTTCACACTTTGCTGCGGAAGCTGAAGTCTGGAGGCCACAGAGTTCTGATCTTCACTCAGATGACGCGCATGTTGGACGTGCTGGAGCAGTTCCTCAACTATCACGGCCACATCTACCTCCGCCTGGACGGCAGCACCCGAGTGGAGCAGAGACAGGTCCGAACGGTTCATGTGCACATAAAAACAGAACCACGTGTCCTGCTTTGCAGCCTCTGGTGCCTATCGTTTGTGTCTCTTCATCCTCAGGCCCTCATGGAGCGCTTCAACGCAGATCGACGTATCTTCTGCTTCATTCTGTCGACTCGCAGCGGGGGCGTGGGGGTGAATCTGACGGGGGCCGACACCGTTGTTTTCTATGACAGCGACTGGAATCCCACCATGGACGCACAAGCGCAGGACCGCTGCCACCGCATCGGCCAGACCCGAGACGTTCACATCTACAGGTGACGCATTTAATGACCACACATACTAAAATCAGAGTACCGTACTTTTCGCCGTACACGTCGCACCGGGATATAAGTCGCATCAGTCCACATTTGTCAAATAAAGTGGGAAAATCCATTAATATGTCGCTTCGCTGTACACGTCGCATCTATAACGCGTCACCGCTGACAACCCGGAAGTGTGGGCCGAACCCAGAAATGTTGTGCCAAAAACTGATGGGCCACCAAATGGCGGCTACAGGAGTGTGCACGGGAGGACTCAAACAAGAATTTATCAAGATTAACACTTGAAAACTATTATTTGTTTGCTCAAAATTATATTAAAGTCTGTATCAATCTAATGTTTGCTTAATAAATGCACTTTAATGGTCAAATCAGCTGAATTTCAAAAATAGTTTGCTGCCTCGGTGCTCCATGAATGCGCAGAGGAAGAGAAAAGGAAGAAGGAACGTGGCTCGTTTCTCCGAAAATTAACAAGAACTGCACCTAAACAATTATTTGTTTGCTTGAAATTATAGCAAAGGTGTGTCTCAGTCTAACATTTGTCCAAGCAGCAAGCAGAGCCAAGGTGGTGAGTCTGTGGCTAGCCGACTGTATCATCCAGGACATGGTAAATTCAAAAAAGTTCAAGAAAAAACAAACAATAAAGTATAAAGTATAATAAATAAAGTCCAGTTGTTTTTGTCTTGAACTTTTTTGAATTTGTCATTATAGCCACGCTTCCTATTACATGATACAACAGCATGCCATATCACTATTACTACTCTGCTGCCATCAAGTGGCTGAAAGTGGTACTACTAAAAAAAATTCAGTCAGAATGAATGGAAATGATCATATCTCAGCCAAAAAAATGTTGTAAATATGAGAAAAATACATAAATATGTCGCTTTGGCCAATAAGTCGCATGGCATGAAAATTGTGCAAAAAACTGTGACTTGTTCAAAGAAAAATATGGTACAGTATACCTTCTCTTTCACACAGTTTAAACTGGTTACCGGTACAAACAGTAAAAGAATAAAAAGATGTAACAGCAGCATTTTAGAGAAACGACAGAAAGAGATCCTGAGCAGTCTTAAAGAAAACACAAAAACCAGGCTGCTGCAGTTGTACAGTTTTACTGACATATTTTGTTTTTCTGAATGAAAGTGGGGGGGAGGGAGTTGCAAAATACAGTATGAGTCAAGAAATAGTTAAATATTGTTTTTATTTTGTCCCTTTTTTCAGGTTAATCAGTGAGCGCACAGTGGAGGAAAACATTTTAAAGAAAGCCAACCAGAAGAGGATGCTGGGAGATATGGCGATTGAAGGTGGAAACTTCACCACAGCCTTTTTCAAGGAGGTATTGTTTTCCCAGTCACAGAAAAAAAGAATCACTGGGTTTAATGAGACAAACATGTTGGAGCACAGTTCCTGTTAACCTGATCAGGTGTTTTTGTTTGTTTTTATCCATTAAAGACAGAACAACCAGCAGCTTCAATAGAAGTTTTAATGTACTGTAGATGTGCTGGATTTATCTATTTTTCATAAAAGTTAAAGTTTTTATGTACTTCAGCTGCTGAGAGTCTTTGGAAATTAGAAATTAAAACCTTTGACAGAGGATTAGTGTGGGTAGCTAGTTTTCTGTAATGATCTAAATTAAGTGACTCTTTGCAAACTGAAAAACATAGAAAAGGATTTACCTTAACTATATCAAATCGTGCAGTTTGAAAGAGTGTGCTCCAGTAGTTTTTACATTTACAAAAATATCTACATTTCTGAAATATGGGTCTGCACGCAGTGTAAACAAAGCACTTTTTCTCTGCGTACTTTACTCAATACCGTAAATCTGAGCGTAAATATAAAATATGTCATAAAATTGTCTTATTTCCTTCCATACGGCTCTTTATTGTTGACCTATTTTCAGCCACTTTAGCCGTTTCCTTAGGTAAATAATAAATTTAAGGACAAATTATTTAATTTTATTTGACACCACACTTTAAAGTATTTACCTTTTACTACAAGAAAGATGTGCGGGCAGCCTCCCTGTGTTTGTGGCCCTGAATAAACTGAACTTTTTGTCTGTTTCTCCTTTTTCCAGCAAACGATCCGCGAGCTGTTTGATGTCAATGACGGGGAGAAGAGGGAGGTGGCGGTGGAGCTGTCTGTGCCCCAGGCTGGCGATGACGAAGGCGTCAACAAACAGAGCACCACCATTCTGGAGCAGGTTAGAAATGTTCTGCTCATTTTAGCTGCTTTTCTTCAACGTGAACCAGGAACTGAATCGATGAAACGTTTCAGGCTCTGTGCCGGGCTGAGGATGAGGAGGACATCGTGGCCGCCTCGCAGGCCAAAGCAGAACAAGTGGCGGAGCTGGCTGAGTTTAACGAGAACATCCCGCTGGATGACGGAGGGGAGCAGGAGGAGGTGGAGGAGCTCTCCAAGGCCGAGCAGGAAATAGCTGCTCTGGTGGAACAGGTGAGTGAACGCAGGTCTTTGAACGAGTCCTTAAAACTAACTCTTACGTAAACACACTGTTCTCTGCTTTTCTTTAGCTCACTCCCATCGAACGTTACGCCATGAACTTCCTGGAAGCCTCCTTAGAAGACGTCTGCAAAGAGGAGCTGAAGCAGGCCGAGGTAAAGCCTCACGTTTCATCAACTATAAATACTTTATCAGCTCTGTTAACTGAATACTGGACAATAAAACACAGATGTTAACTTTAGCAGTAATATTCAGATTCAAACTCCAAATGTAAAAAAAATATTTTGTTAATCTGTGCTGCTGAAGCGGCGCTTGTCCCAGTAGGACTACCGTAGCTTCCTGCAGTGAAAACGGGTTGCAGTACAGTGTTTTCTCTGAACCCTGAAAAAAATCTGTCCACTTATTTACATTATCATAACAGGATTGTCTTTAGTAGACTTTTTAAAACTTTGATTTGTGGAGACATTTCCTGTGATCAACACAAAGCTAATTTTGCTAGCCTTTCTATGGGGTTTTCAGTGTTAGCATCTACGCTAATTAATGTTATTGTCAACATTTGAAGTAAATTATTATTTAGGGTTTAACATTAACATCAATGTTTTTCCCCTTTTGAGAGATTTGTATTTCAGAAAATTATAGTTTAATCCTATTTTTGCACGACTTTTAACTGGCACACGAAAGTTTGACCACATTACTCTGTTTTAGCCTCCCTGCACTGGCTGCCCGTACATTCCAGGATTCATTTTAAAATTATTTTATTTGCTTTTAAAGCGCTAAATGGTCTTGCCCCGCCCTAACTGTCCGAGTTGCTGCAGTCATACACACCCTCTCGATCCCTCAGGTCATGTGATCAGCTGCTCCTGAGTGTCCCAAAGACAAAACACAAGCTCAGAGGAGACTGTGCTTTTGCTGTGGCAGCTCCTAAACTGTGGAACGACCTTCAATGAACACCAGACTATTCCCTGTCTGTTTTTAAATCTCTTCTAAAAACCCATCTCTTCTCCCTGGCCTTTGACACCATCTGGGATGTTGACTTTTAATTATTTTAATTGCTTGTATTATCTAATTGTATGATTTCTCAACTTTTATTATGTGACTTTTAAAACTTTTAATCATTTTTATTACCTGACTGTATGATTGTTTTGTTGTGTGTACAGCACTTTGGTCCTGTGGGTGTTTAAAGTGCTCTATAAATAAAGCTGGTATGGTATAGTATTTTTCACTCACCATAATCCAATTCGAGCGTTTTGATTTGTTCATTAATTTTTTTGTGATTCGCAGACATCGGATCATAAAGAACGATTGTTCAGGCCCGAGGTTTCTTTCCTCGTGAAAACTAATTACAAAAAGCAACAAATTTGCATTTTTAAGAGGCGTAATACAGAATAGATTTATCTCAGTGTGGTGTTTCCTCCTAATAATTTACATTAAATAAACCAAATCATAACGTTTGAACCTTTTTGTTTTAATTCAGTTTAGTATTTATGTTTCATTTAATTTAAAGACCCACACAACACACTTCAGCGTTTTATTTTTCATAATTTTCTGTGTGTTTGAGGTTGAATCATAATTAAAACATATTTTTATTGCTCTGAATCAAATGTGAATTCTGTTTTTCTGTGTTTTTAGGAGCAGGTGGAAGCTGCCAGAAAAGGCCTGGACCAGGCCAAGGAGGGGCTCATGCTCCACCACACGTTTGGCGAAGATGGCGGCGACTTCCTGTCGACACCAGCGTCCTCTGAGCCTGCTCCGCCAGCTCCCGCCCGTCGTGGACGTAAACCCAAGGACAAGACGCTCGCCTCCACGAGGGCCAGCGGTCGACTCTGTGGCGCGGCGCCTGAACTTGAGCCCGGGCCTTCGACGCCGAGAGAAGCGCCTGAAAGACTCCGGAGAGGACGAGGAGCCGCTAGAGACGCTGCCGCCACGTCCCAAACAGATTCTAAAAGCTCCCCGTCAAACAGACTTCAGGAGGCCAAAGCTGCGTCTCCTGTCAGAGACCAGTCCACAAAGACCAGAACTCAACCGACCCGCTCCCATCCCAGCCCGGGGCCTTCATCTCCCACGAGCTCGCCTCCTGCAGGGAAACCGCCAGGTGAGGAGGAGGAGAAAGAGAGGAGGATGTCCGAGTCCTCAATAGACTCGAGCTGCGCAGCAGACCATCAGAACAAAGACGACAGCCCCATGTCTCCCCCCTCCACCTCCCGCTCCCCTCGGAAGCGCCAGTCGGCGGACGGGGAGGTGCTCCGGGGCCTGACGGACGACTCCCCCTCAGCCAAAGTCCTGCGGAAGCTTCCAGGGAGGTTGGTCACCGTGGTGGAGGAAAAGGAGCCACGGAAGAGGAGACGCAGAGGAAGTGGAACTGGAGGTTCCTCCGAGGAGGCGACCGCCGAGGAGAACGCTGCTGATGCTACAGACGAACCAAACAAAGATGACTCCTCCTCACAAAGCCCCGAGGAAAGGACTAAAGTGACTCCTCAGGACCAAGACTCCACCCCGAGTTGTTCGCTGCAGCCGCAGCCGGCCCGGAGCTACCCTCCATACTCTCCTCCACACGTCTCTCCCGACATGCCCGTCCTCAGGAACCTTCCTGTGCGGCGCCGGCTGGAAACTGAATCTCGTTTGGCCGCTCAGCTCGGAGAGCAGCAGCTGCTCACGGGCCGAGGAAGAGGAGCGACTCAGCCGAAGAAAACAGACGCGGCGCCGGGCAGAGACGCCACCGCAGCTTCCACCGAGTCCACTTCTCTTCCTGCGCCTTTAAAAAGAAAGAGGGGCCGGCCCCCTAAGTTTATTACTGTGGTCACTGAGCCCAACAGTAAAAAGACTCCGCCCACCTCACGGTGTGAAGATGGGATCCCCCCTCAGTCCCCAAAACGAAAGCGAGGTCGTCCCCGTAAGGACTCCACAATCACAGCAGACACCGTCAGTGAGGCACAGAGTTCTGGTACCAACACAGAACCCAAAGTCCCGTCAGAGGAAACACCAGCCGAGGCTTCAGCTCCTGCTCCAGGTCAGACCTCTGCGACAAACACTGATCAAACCTCTACATCAGCTGAACCTCTTCCTGTCTCTGCTTCTACATCAGCTGAACCTCTTCTTGTCTCTGCTTCTACATCAGCTGAACCTCTTCTTGTCTCTGCCTCTACATCAGCTGAACCTCAACCTCTTCCTGTCTCTGCCTCTACATCAGCTGAACCTCAACCTCTTCCTGTCTCTGCCTCTACATCAGCTGAACCTCTTCCTGTCTCTGCCTCTACATCAGCTGAACCTCTTCCTGTCTCTGCCTCTACATCAGCTGAACCTCTTCTTGTCTCTGCCTCTACATCAGCTGAACCTCTTCCTGTCTCTGCTTCTACATCAGCTGAACCTCTTCCTGTCTCTGCCTCTACATCAGCTGAACCTCTTCCTGTCTCTGCCTCTACATCAGCTGAACCTCTTCCTGTCTCTGCCTCTACATCAGCTGAACCTCTTCTTGTCTCTGCCTCTACATCAGCTGAACCTCTTCCTGTCTCTGCCTCTACATCAGCTGAACCTCTTCTTGTCTCTGCCTCTACATCAGCTGAACCTCTTCTTGTCTCTGCCTCTACATCAGCTGAACCTCTTCTTGTCTCTGCCTCTACATCAGCTGAACCTCTTCTTGTCTCTGCCTCTACATCAGCTGAACCTCTTGTCTCTGCCTCTACATCAGCTGAACCTCTTCTTGTCTCTGCCTCTACATCAGCTGAAACTCTTGTCTCTTCCGCTACATCAGCTGAACCTCTTGTCTCTGCCGCTACATCAGCTGAACCTCTTCTTGTCTCTGCTTCTACATCAGCTGAACCTCTTCTTGTCTCTGCCTCTACATCAGCTGAAACTCTTCCTGTTTTTGCCTCTACATCAGCTGAACCTCTTGTCTCTGCCGCTACATCAGCTGAACCTCTTCTTGTCTCCGCCTCTACATCAGCTGAACCTGAACCTCTTCTTGTCTCTGCATCTACATCAGCTGAACCTCTTCTTGTCTCCGCCTCTACATCAGCTGAACCTGAACCTCTTCTTGTCTCTGCATCTACATCAGCCAAACCTCTTCTTGTCTCTGCCTCTACATCAGCTGAACCTGTTCCTGTCTCTGCCTCTACATCAGCTGAACCTGTTCCTGTCTCTGCCTCTACATCAGCTGAACCTGTTCCTGTCTCTGCCTCTACATCAGCTGAACCTGTTCTTGTCTCTGCCTCTACATCAGCTGAACCTGAACCTCTTCTTGTCTCTGCCTCTACATCAGCTGAACCTGTTCCTGTCTCTGCCTCTACATCAGCTGAACCTGAACCTCTTCTTGTCTCTGCCTCTACATCAGCTGAACCTGTTCCTGTTTCTGCCTCTACATCAGCTGAACCTGAACATCTTCTTGTCTCTGCCTCTACATCAGCTGAACCTGTTCCTGTTTCTGCCTCTACATCAGCTGAACCTCTTCTTGTCTCTGCCTCTTCATCAGCTGAACCTGTTCCTGCCTCTACATCAGCTAAACCTCTTCTGGTCTCTGCCTCTACATCAGCTGAACCTCTTCTTGTCTCTGCCTCTACATCAGCTGAACCTGAACATCTTCTGGTCTCTGCCTCTACATCAGCTGAACCTGAACATCTTCTTGTCTCTGCCTCTACATCAGCTCAACCTCTTCCTTTCTCTGCCTCTACATCAGCTGAACCTCTTCTTGTTTCTGCCTCTACATCAGCTGAACCTCTTCTTGTCTCTGCCTCTACATCAGCTGAACCTCTTCTTGTCTCTGCCTCATCAGCTGAACCTGTTCTTGTTTCTGCATCTACGTCAGCTGAACCTGTTCCTGTCTCTGCCTCTACATCAGCTGAACCTCTTGTCTCTGCCTCTACATCAGCTGAACCTCTTCTTGTCTCTGCCTCTACATCAGCTGAACCTCTTCTTGTCTCTGCTTCTACATCAGCTGAACCTCTTCTTGTCTCTGCCTCTACATCAGCTGAAACTCTTCCTGTTTTTGCCTCTGCATCAGCTGAACCTCTTGTCTCTGCCGCTACATCAGCTGAACCTCTTCTTGTCTCTGCCTCTACATCAGCTGAACCTCTTCTTGTCTCTGCCTCTACATCAGCTGAACCTCTTCTTGTCTCTGCCTCTACATCAGCTGAACCTCTTCTTGTCTCTGCATCTACATCAGCTGAACCTCTTCTTGTTTCTGCATCTACATCAGCTGAACCTCTTCTTGTCTCTGCCTCTACATCAGCTGAACCTCTTCTTGTTTCTGCATCTGCATCAGCTGAACCTCTTCTTGTTTCTGCATCTACATCAGCTGAACCTCTTCTTGTTTCTGCATCTACATCAGCTGAACCTCTTCTTGTTTCTGCATCTACATCAGCTGAACCTGTTCCCGTCTCTGCCTCCACATCAGCATCCACCCATGTTTGTTCTGCTCTGGATCCAAGTCTGGACCCACCTCATGCGCCACAGTCCACAGCTCCATCCATCTCATCCTCTGAGACACGAGCATCCATCAGATCCACGGCAGCAGCAGAGCCGAACCCCTCGTCTGTTTCTACAACAACAGAACCGGACTCTGACGAACCCAGAACAGAAGCTGAGTCACCCCCGTCAGCAGAGAAGACACATCCACCATCAGCATCGACCGTAACAGCTGCTCCAGCTGTGACCTCCACTCCACCTGCAGGCCAGGAGGAAGTAGCTGCGATGAACCCGACTCTGACTCCAGAACAAGCGGCCCAGACAAGTCCATTAAACTCCAACCCATCCGTGTCTCCTGCACCACCTGAGACAGCAGCTACACCCTCTGCTCAAACTGTGACCTCAGTCCCGATCCAGTCGGTCCCACCACGAGCTCCGGTAACCTCTGAACCTGAAACATCTGCTGCTCCACCCAGTCCAGCCACAACATCTGCAGAGGAAAAAGCAGCGGCTGCACCACCCCCCACAGAAGAAGTCAACTCAACTTCTACCTCCACCACAGCTGCAGAGACGACCATCAAGAAGACCCCAACAGTTTCTACAGAACCTGCTTTGACATCCGGAACTACTCCATCCAGCCCAGAACTTCCAGCTGCTGCTCCAACCTTCACAGACGCACAAACCACTGCAGATGTCTCCACCCAGGAACAGAAGTCACCGTCCACCGGTGTTTCTGAAGAAACCACAGGTCCAGCTCACACCGGGTCTCCACCGGCTGCACCTGCCGATTCATCGGAGAAAACCTCAGCGCAGAAACGTGACTCTGGTGCAGAAATGGACGTAGATTCTGTGGAGAAGTCCAGCAAGGAGGAGAAGCAGGAAGTCGGCAAGTCGCAGCCTAAAAGAAGAAGAGTGGAGAGTTCCTCTGAGACTAAAGAGCCCGGGACGGACAAAGGAGGAACAAAACCCGCTCGTCAGAAAGAGAAAGCCACTGCTCAGAAAGAGAAAGCCACTGCTCAGAAAGAGAAAGCCACTGCTCAGAAAGAGAAAGCCACTGCTCAGAAAGAGAAAGCCACTGAAGATCAGAAGAAGTCCCTCCATCGGCAGAGCAGTCAGGAGTCTGGACGCTCTTCTTCACCTTCATCTGAGAGCTCCTCTTCAACCCTCACGAGACAGGCTCACCACAAGAGGACTTACGAGAATCGACATCCTGCCAAGAGGAGGCGGACAGAGGTCACATCTGCAGGAGGGACGGAGAAGGAGGACAAGAAGAAAAGTGTAGAGATGGAGCCTGACGCTGCTTCGTCTCGCAGGAGGAGCTCGAGGTCCTCCTCTTCCTCGGACTCGGACAGCAGCGAGAGCAGGAAGCGGCTGACGCGTTCGGCCCAGCGCCGGCTGCAGGATCAGGAACTGGGCAACAAGGACAGGAAGAGGGAGGAGCCAGCGCACGGTTCAGACAGGAACACCTCCAACAACGCCAACGCGTCCACGGGGGCGGAGTCTGGCAGCGACACGTCCTCCGTTAGAGTCACGAGGAAGTCCGCAGCGTCGCAGGACGCCAAGCCTCAGACAAACAGCGCACCGCCTCCTGAGCCCGAGGTTCTGGGGAAGCGGTGCTCGGCTCTGAACGCAGCAGCCAAGCTCCAGGCCATGAAGGGCAGGGTGGACACTCCGGGACACACGACCCGGAAAGACCCGGGAGCAAAGCTCGCCGCGGAGAAGAACCAAAAACCTAAAAGTGTCGCCGCCTCTCCTCAGAGTAATTCTGTAACTCCAAGTAACAATAAAAACAGGAGCGGCAAACCTTCAGCGCCGGATCAGCCGAGCCGCTCTGCACCCCACTCCACCAGGCGCTGCCCCGGAGCCCTGGCGCCTCCGCTGGGGGGGGCGTACAGGAAGCCCAAACCCGAGGACGTCGGCAAGAAGGCGTCGAAAGGAAAGGAAGCCGGGGCGGAGACCCGCTCTTCGTCGCGGGGCCGCAGCGCCTGCAGCAGCATGAGCAGCGACGGCGAGGGGGACCGCGGCAGGCGCAGCGGCCGAAGTCGTAGCAGCAGCTACAGCAGCCAGAGAACTCGCAGCATCAGCTCCCAGAACACGTGGCGCCGGGGTTCCCGCACCGCCTCCTCCGGCAGCGACCGCAGCGCCGAGCGGACGAAGAGCGGCGGCAGGAAGCAGAGCCGAAAGGACGGCAGGAGGTGTGAGAAGCCCCCGCAGGAGGTCGTGACCAGCAGCTCCGGAGCCGAGGAGACGCCGGACAGGGTGCTGCGGAGCGTGGCGGCGCTCGCAGCGGTGCAGGCGCGCTCCCCAGCCGCGAGCACCCGCTCCTCCAACCACCAACGCAACAAAACATGATCAGTGCCAAAGATTAACCGGAGACGAGCGCGTCGCAGAGCTCGACACGAGACAGGAGTCCAACGTGGAGCTGGTCTCCTCACCAGCTCAGGCTGCTGGGTGGAGGCCCCGAGGTGCTGCACCCACTGTAACAACAGAGGGTGGAGGCCCCGAGGTGCTGCACCGACTGTAACAACAGAGGTGGTGCCGGAGAACCTTTCACATCAAGGACTGTAACACCAGGCGGGACTTCATGTGGAAACTCATCGTCGCTCAAAGCTTCGAGTGGCCGCTCGCGATGACTTGAGGTTTTAGTTTGTCAGCTGCCCCTGGTCGGTCGACACGTTCTGCACATTTATTATTTCTTCTTCCAGGGTTTTAGGAAGAGAACAGGTGTCAGCGTGCTGGAGCTCTTTATTGTCCACATCCTTTTCTGCTTATTGGATTTAATCAGTGATCCAGCCTTGCATTTCTCATTTTGCACAAAAAGTGGCCCTTTCCTTTTTCTGAGTTCCTTCTTGGTGTAGTGATACGTGTGTACATCGGTTCTTGGTGTCTTGCAGTGTATCGCTACAGTTTGGGGATCAAAGGGTTAACTGAACTTGAAAATGGTCTCGAGACATTAAATCTTTTCTCTGAACCTTCCCCAGACGGGCTAACGCTAAATATATTGAAACAAAAGGGGGCGATAATGAGTGCCTGATTGGCTAAACGCCAGACGCTGAACTTCAAAAACACATCCTGTTATCAGCGCTAAATTATTTTTCTGTTGTCACCTTGTAAAAATAAATGTGAATAAAATGAGTGAAGCTCCAGGCTGTAAGTTGTCGATTTGATTTTGGCAGGAAAAGGTCTCATTTTTTTATTTCTCTTTATTGTTGCATTCCTTTGATTCCTTGTAAAATTGTTTTACTTGCAAATCACAATTGAGGTTAAATAAAAACAAAGACCAAAAATTATTTTTTCCCTTTTTTAATTGTGTTTAAAGTTTATTGAACAAATGATAGAAACCAAATAGCAGGATATTTTTTATTTAAAAACGTATTAAAATAAACGAGCCATGCGGATTTGACAGTTGTATTACACAGTAGAAAATTCTGTTCAACCGGTGGTGGATTTGACAGATTTGTCTCGTTCTCCCAAATAAAACTTCACAAAGTGACAAACTAGGAGACAAGTTAAACTAAATTGTCCGAATCTCTAAAAAAAAACTATTTCCATCCATTCTTTATAAAATTAGTGCACAACGTTCCCAGCTTGTTCCAGAAGAGAAGGCACAGCTAACAGTTCCATCATTAGTCTGATATTTAGTTTTAGCAGCTTTTATAAAGTTCAAATCATAAATACAAACTTCAGGTGAATAAAAGCAGTTTTTTTTTTTTTGTAGAGCCGAGACAGAAAAACTAATATTTACACTTGTAGGCAGTTTGAAGCAACCAAAGTTACAAACTCATGTACAGTTCTATTAGTTTATTTTGTGTAATTGTCTATAAAGTTGATCTAAACGGGTCCAATTCAGCAAAAATCTGCTTTCCTGAGTACAGCATGATCAGCGCCAGTGTTTGCTCTAAATACTGCTTTAAATCTGCCCATTTCCTTTGTCGCTTACAGAAAGGAGAGCAGCTGAAGTAACAGTTTATTTCATTCTGGTCTTGTGGAGCAGAAACCTGCAACACCGCCTCAAAAACAAAAAGCAACGAGACGGAGAGCCCGTCTCGGTGAGTTGCAGACGAGCTGAGGGATGAAAAGAAATTATAATATACTGTACACAGATTAAGATTCAATCCAGCCGTGCGTCCTGAGGGCCGGCGTATTTACACAAATGCAGATTGGTTCGTTGTGCTGAGGCAAGCCCGGCGCCACTAACTGAACGTGGCCACAAGAGCGATGACGATGATGATGAGGAGGATGGCCAAGCAGATGGCGATCCAAATCTTTTTCTGCAGCGGGACGACAGACACAAAGACGTTAGCGTAAACAAAGACAGACCGCTAAATAAGCATTTAAATGTGCAGTTCTGGTCGTCCAGTGCAACTAACGGACTTTTCGAACGTTCTGCTTTTCCACGCTTTGTCCGTGTTGCGGACGACTCTCAGCTACTACCACAGAGTTTCAGCTCAGTGTCTAAAGCTGACCGAGCTGTAGCCATCTTACCTAACGTCGATCAGCTGTGGCGGACATCCTTTTTTTTTTTTATACATTTATTCATTTTAAATTGAAACAAAACATAAAATGAAAGGTAGCAGAAAGAAAAAAATCTTGTATATCCGCCTCTTTTAAAAAAAAAAAAACAATACAATCAATTCAAACAATCTATAAATAACAACAAAATGAATAACTCATCCCAATTTTAAATTTCTAATACAGTACATTACACATTAAACTAATTCATATGTATTTTTTTTTAACAATTTGGTTTTGATCATTCTCTTAAACATCTTGAATCAACTTCAAACGGTAAACGGTTGTAGACAGGCATCCAACGATTACTTTATGAGAGTTCATGAGATATTTTGCTAACAGAAAAAAACATGACACTGAGTGGTGGACGGCGCTCTGCAACATCGTGTGTCAGGAGGGTTGCTGGTTTCAAACGGTTTTTAAAACTGCATTTATTTCTTGCAGTTGACTGTTTCTGTTGGGTTCCTAAGGTTGGGGTCATGACCCCACTGTGGGTCACTAAACACCAAGTTTGGGTCCCTGAAGTGATCTCCAGAATCAAAGCAATGTTTAAATAATTAATGTTTTTATCATGTTATAAAATAATATGTGCTGAAGCTGTCTGCACTGTTATTATTATTTATTTATTTAGGAACGTCTGTTTCATTTAACCATAAATATTATAGCTCCACTGGTTTAAAAAAAAAAAAAAAGTAAAATAAATCTTTAAGATCACGGTAAAGGATCTTAAAGACAACGTGGTTGTCAGGGTTTGTGCAAGTTTCACAGAATTAAAGATTAAATTTACACAAGTTGTGAAAAATAACTTGTAAAATCTCTAGTTCCTTTCAGTCAAACAATTAAATTAAAAACGAAACGGTTCCTGGAGCAGAAGGAACAGAAATTATTTCTGCTGAATGTGTTCTTTCTGACAGAACTGCTGCATGATGGGACTTGTAGTTTTGTAGAGTAATAAAACCTGGAATCTTCAGACAGAGCGAGTGAACGCTGACGGAGATTTAAAAACAAAATATTGATATACAGAGTAATGGAAGACTGACAAAGAGCTAAAATGAAAAATCTGGGCTTATTTATGGGCAGCACGGTGGCACAACTGGTAGAGCTGCTGCCTCTCGGCGAGCAGGTCACCGGTTCAAATCCCAGCCCGGGGGCCTTTCTGGGTGGAGTTTGCATGTTCTCTCCGTGCATGCGTGGGTTTTCTCCGGGTGCTCCGGTTTCCTCCCACAGTCCAAAAACATGCATGTTAGGCTGATTGGTAACTCTAAATTGACCCTGGGTGTGAGTGAGAGAGTGGATGGTTGTTTGGTGTGAGTGAGACAGGTCCCTCTTGTAAATGAGTCCCCGTGGCTCAACGAGGCTAGCCTGTATAAATAATGGTTGAATGAATGAATGAATTTATGTTTCAAGGGCTAAAGTTGAGATTATTAAATTTTCAGACCCCGCAGAAACTGATGTGGTGAGAAACTTCTACCTTAAATATTTTCTTATCAACTTTTGCTCCTCAGAGGTTTGAAGCTTTTTAAAATAATCATGACCGAGGTTCCTGAGGATGAAAAACCCAGTTTGGACCCACCTTGCGAGATTTCTGTTGATACGTGACGGCCTTCTCCACGTTGTCCTTCGCTTTTTCCACGTAGTTACAAGACTGCTTGATGTTAGAATCGATCCTGTCCACCATCTCGCCCTGAAGGAGACAAACCCGTCAGAACCAGAAGCTTCACAGCGCTTGAAGCGGTCCAGGGGCTGCGGCGGTACTGCACCTGAGCCTCCACCTCCATGGCCAGGTACTGGAACATCTGGTGCAGCTCCGTGATGCTCTTCTCCAGCTTCAGGATCTCGTCGTGCCGCGACTCGATCTCGTTCAGAGCCTGCCTCGTAGCTTTAGCGTCGATCAGGATCTGAACGAAACGGACTCATGAAGCGGGTCGTGGGGTTTTCAGAGCTGCGCCTGAGTGACAGCTGCTCCGGCCAATCAGACGCTTCGTGTTGTGCTTTCACAAACCGTTTAGTCTGACTCACGTTCTGAGTGAAAACATCCGTCTGACCGCTCTCCAGCATGACGTCCAGCTCCTCGTCCGTCACGTTGTTTCCAGCTGGAGTCAGAAACGAAGCAGACCAGAGGTAAATGAAAAGGAATGCATGTCACCCGCCGCCTTTTAGACTGAGGTCAACTTAAAATGAGAAGGGCTGAAGCTCAACGTCGTCGGCCTGAAGCTCAACGTCGTCGGCCTGAAGCTAAACGTCATCGGCCTGAAGCTCAATGCCGTCGGCCTGAAGCTAAACGCCGTCGGGCTGAAGTTAAACGCCGCCGGGCTGAAGCTAAACGCCGTCGGGCTGAAGCTAAACGCCGTCGGGTTGAAGTTAAACGCCGCCGGGCTGAAGCTAAACGCCGTCGGGCTGAAGCTAAACGCCGTCGGGCTGAAGTTAAACGTCATCGGCCTGAAGCTAAACGTCGCCGGCCTGAAGCTAAACGCAGTCGGGCTGAAGCTAAACGCAGTCGGGCTGAAGCTAAACGTCATTAGGCTGAAGCTAAACGTCGCCGGCCTGAAGCTAAACGCCGCCGGGCTGAAGCTAAACGCCGCCGGGCTGAAGCTAAACACCGTCGGGCTGAAGTTAAACGCCGTCGGGCTGAAGCTAAACGCCGTCGGGCTGAAGTTAAATGCCGTCGGGCTGAAGCTAAACGCCATCGGGCTGAAGTTAAACGCCGCCGGGCTGAAGTTAAACGCCGCCGGGCTGAAGCTAAACGCCGTCGGGCTGAAGTTAAACGCCGTCGGGCTGAAGCTAAACGCCGTCGGGCTGAAGCTAAACGCCGCCGGGCTGAAGCTAAACGCCGTCGGGCTGAAGTTAAACGCCGTCGGGCTGAAGTTAAACGCCGTCGGGCTGAAGTTAAATGCCGTCGGGGTGAAGCTAAACGCCGTCGGGCTGAAGTTAAACGCCGCCGGGCTGAAGTTAAACGCCGCCGGGCTGAAGTTAAACGCCGTCGAGCTGAAGCTAAACGCCGTCGGGCTGAAGCTAAACGCCGCCGGGCTGAAGCTAAACGCCGTCGGGCTGAAGCTAAACGCCGTCGAGCTGAAGTTAAACATCTTCTACGATATGTGATGAACGACTCTAAGCTACTACCTACCTGTAGCTCCATATCTGTCACAACGTCTGACTTGTAGCCATTTTTGGTTTGCCAAGGCTGATTAGCTGTGGCGGCCATTTTAAAACAGGTCATCTTTAAAAGTTAGTCAAAAAAATGCACCTCCAAACGCTACGTTAAGATTCACAAGATATTTTGCTAACAGAGTTGATGCCAAATTCTTGAGCGCTCTGAGTATGTGTTGGGGATGATGCTTGGCTACTACCACGCTGAATTTTAACTTAACATCTGTAGAAATGGCTGAGTTCAACCATTTTTGTGTTTGCTAAGGTTGATGAGATGTGGCGGCCATCTTGAATCGAGTTAATCCGATGCAAACCTAATGACGACGTTGCGTTTCACTCAAATCTAGCCAGCGGCGTCACGAACACACGCGTACGGAGAGGAAGGCAGAAAACACTGTCGCCCTTCTTTCAGCTGCAGGTGATGAACGTTTTAGATTCAGGACGGCTACGAACTTTTCTCGTTTTGAAAGTGAAACCAACGTGACTCATCTGGGAAAATTTTTAACTTCAGCGGCGGTGACTCAAACCTCACGGGTGTTTTTTGTTTTTAGAAGCTGAGGATTTCACTGCAACGAGTAAAAGTAGTTTATTTATTCTTTAATAATAATAATAATGCACACACTATGTGATCAGAGATAACGTGGAGAACGTGCTTTGACCTGCAGCTGTTCCAGGACTGAACTCTGAATCGCGGTCGGCTGTGATTTCCCCTGAGCTGAGCCAGAAGCCAGCGCAGCTACTCACTGATCTTCAGCTGCCTCTGGATCCGCGCCACGTTCCGGTCCCTGTACTCGGCCTGGATGGTGTTACAGTGACCCATCAGCTCCACAAACTCCCTGGACAGAACGCCGTGCTGAAAAAGAAAAAGACGTTTGGATCATACGTTACAACATGAACGTCTTCAGAGTAAGGATCTATATTTTATGACCGTGTGTCAAACAAGCCACAAAAGTGTTGCTTTCATTAAGCTTCGTTTTTTTCTGCAGAGCTTCAGCTAAAATGACGTCATCCAGCGACAAAAGTTTTGTTTATAAAAAACAATTTACAAAGAAAAGAATCTCTTCTTTTTGTAAAAATACAGAAGCTAAAAGCTTTAATTAAAATTTTAATTAAAAGGCGTTCAATACAAGATCAACTGGACTTTATTTGTTACAGAAAACGTTTCGACCTCTATCCAGAGGGCTTTATCAATTCTATGAGCAGACTGTGTGCCAGTGGAGTTATAACAGTTTTAGGAGACACGCACCAACCTATGTACATTGCAAGCTGAGGTAACATACATGTAAATTGACAAATCACACCTTAACAGTAGGGGGTTCTTGAGGTCTCTGACAGAAGACACACAACTGTATGTAAATTGACAAATCACACATCACAACCCAACAGCAGAGGCTTCTCAAAAAACTTTGCTAGTCTAATTCCCAGACAAGACTTTAATTTAAAAACTTTAATTAAATGTAACAAAAGGCTATCTAAGAGTAGCAAAATAGAGCTAAATGTAGCAGAACTGCAGCTAAAAACTAAAGAAGACTAAAGCGGTCCGTTTCCAGAAGCAGATTTCAAAGAGAATTAAGTTTTTTAATTAACTGACGAGCTCTCCATAAGAATATTTGTAAATAAAGTTTTTAAAAGAACAAAAGCCACAGCAGCCATCTCCTGGACAAGCCGAACGTTTTGCCAACAGCTAAAACAAGGTCTGATGAAGTTCAACTACAAAAAAAAAAACACGTACGGAGAGACTAGATGTGTTAAGATGCTACCTGCGTGCGCTGCATCCGGACATTGACAGGAACGTATCTTCCGTCCTCGTCGGCCTTTTTATGTTCGATGCCTGCGAGGAAAAGAAGAGAAAGGTTTAAATGATCCAAACAACTCGAGAAGAAACGTTTGAGCGCAGAAGAACTCACTCTTCAGCTTTCTCTGGATCTGACTCGCTAAAGTTTTGATCTCTTCTCGGAGGGTTTGGAGCTCTTTCTTCATACCTGACCCGGAGGGAACGAGACGAAAGAATAAAACGTTAAAATGTTTGTTGATTTGAGCTTGGGCTGAAGCTCTGAGCAGCTGAGGGCCTCGGTCAGAACCCACTTTCTTCTGGCAGCGCCACACCCAGAACCGTTTTCTGTTTGTTCTCCAGGTCAGAAACCATCTTCTTGAGGCTCTGCAGCCCTTCGTGGATTTCTTTCACCTGCGGGTGAGAAGTTTTACTTAAATTAATTAAACAAACCCTCGATCAAAACAACCAAAATTAAAACAAACACCATTCCATAAATCTGAGTCACACTTTTATTTTTATTTTGCAAAAGAGAGCTGTAAGAATTATAATGAGGAAACATTATTGTCATCCTTCTGGTACTTTGTTTTGTCAATTGAAATTACTTAAGTTTTATGATTTGGTTGATTATAATATTATTTTACTTATATGTATAAGGCTCACACTTCCTCACTACCATCCAACATTCAAACCCATTTTGTGAAAAGGATTAGTTGCTATAATTTAAAGGGAACAGAAATGTTTGTTAAACGTATAGAACCAGTTTAAAGGGTAGGTCTACTACAATAAGAGGAATTGATCTTTGGAATGGTCTAGAGGACAATGTAAAAAATGTGAAGTCCATACAAATATTTAAGAGAATGATTAAAACTATTTTGTTGAAGAGTTATAATTAATTTGATTCTAATTTAACAAATTATAATAGGTATTTTGGTGAGACTACTGTATATACTTTTGATGAGACTGTATACTTTTGTATTACAATAAGTGTAATAATGTTTGAATTGATAGTTTAAAAAGGAGCAGATATGATAAATGTTTTCTTCTTCTGCTTCCTTTTATTTTATGTTTTTTGTTTATTTTTCTTTCTAAAAAATTGTCATTTTTTTTAATATGAAAGGAATAAATTATACAATACAATACAACATTTTCTGTAAATGACCAAAACAGAAATCCTACATAAGATGTTACATTTAAATCAAACTATTGTAATATTTACGGGCTCTAACTTTCAGTTTGAATTAAAATTTAGTTTAAAGATAAACTTTCCTCCCTGCAGACATCAGAGCTTTCAAACAAACTGCTCGTTTCTTGTAGATCACTCATAAAAGTTATAATTTCAGCAGGTTTGCATCAGTCTAGCCTCCTGGACTGTTCAACTAATAATGCCAGTAAACAGGGTCGATGCAGTTTGGAAGTTAGCAGAAAGGAAAATATCAAAAACATGTTGGCTATACATGAAATAAAAAGATTGATGAAAACAGATATTTGTGTTTCTTCTACAGAATCAGAAGCTTGTTACCTGATAAGTGAGTTAAAATGTTTTATCCACTATAAAAACTTAATGATAATTTTACATTTCTTGTAAGTAGGTTTCGTCTGTTTCCTACTTGAATAGTTTAAAGTTTAAACATATATTTACTGGCAACATTTGATGAGTAATAATCAAAAAGTTTGTTTCATCAAACATTAGAACTGGTTAGTTAGTTAAACGTGCTTAATTTAACTAGTTCAACGTCAGGTCTGTTCTGCTTTGCTCCAGGTCATTTCCTGATTCATTCTGGATTAATTGGACTTTCATGATACCTTGAAAAGTTTGGAACAGCCTGTAACCCTGTATGAAATGTATACGGCATAATGGCTGATAAAATCTTTAATTTATTTTCTTGTCCTAGACTGAAGCACAGCATTTACAGGAGTTAAACAATAATTATCAACCAGTAATATGGGAAGGTTTTGTAGCAATCAGAGCTTTTAGAATTGTCTTGTTGAAGCCAGAAAGTTTATTTTTCTCTTTCAAACAGTGTTTAGTGATTTTCAATGATGCAGCTACAGAAATGGGAGCAAACTGTGCCAGACTGCTGGTTTTAAAGAGCCCAAACATCAGCTCCAGTAAGCTGTGTGTTGTCCACACACCGCTTCATCTCACAGTTCAAGAACTCTGTTGAATGATTCAAAGTGTAAAGTTTATTAAACAGGTTATAATAATCATTCCTCTGAAAACCGTCAGTACAAAGAGTGGGAATAAAACGCAGCTGAAGTCCAAAGAAAAACAAAATATTCCAATAAAGAAAGGACAAACGTTTGCACAGTGCAGTAGATCTGTAGGAAGAAACGTTTGATTATTTATAGTTATAGCTTAAATTCTTTAATAATACATTATTTGCTGCAAAATAAATGATAAAAATCAAATAATTTTAGCCACTGCTCATCCAAAAAAATTATTCACCAACTGTACTCGCTCTGAATTTCATTATTGGTAATTATTTGACAATTATTAATGTAGTTGTGACTCAGTTACAACTAATCTGGGATCAGCAAAGACACAAAAGATGTCTTAACAAGTGTTATATTTAATCCTGTCACAAACCTCTTACATGTTCTCTCTTTATATTTTGAACCGATTCACCCTGAAATAATAGCTATTAATTTTAAAAAAAGAACGCTTTTAGGTTTTCACAAACATAAAAATTGTCTGCAGACCTCCCAGAACAAAACGGTTCAGTATCCTTTAAATGTCCCACCTCGTAGCCATTTAGGTCACTGAGTGTGAACAGGTCCAGATGTTAACCCGAGTAAAACTAAAAAAAAAATCCAAAAGCGTTCAAGACAAAAACACCAGCGTATAACGTTAAAAAAAAATTACATGCACCGTTTGGTCAAGCCGCTCCCCATGCTTCACCACAACACCCAATCCGGCCCGTTGTCTTTATTAATTCCTTCTATAAAATTCTTTGGACAGTGTTCTTTCCATTACACTGGTGCTATAGCTTGGAATGATCTCGCTCTATGCATTTAGTCAAATTCGAGTAAATACACGTTAAAATGTAAGGTCAGAAGACTTTTTTTATTCAGCAAACTTCATGATGAAGAGCTGAATCCTTTATTGTGTCCTAAATTACACTAGTCCAGTTTCTCTTTTTTGCTTTAGTTATTAACCTAATAATTTTACTTCTATTTCATTACATAAATTATTCGATTCAATTCAAAAATACTTTATTAATCCCAAAGGGAAATTAAATGTTGTTGTAGCTCATTATCCTCGTTTCATTAAGAGATGTTATAGATATTGATGGCTGTGGGCAGGAAGGTCCGTCCCACAGTGGATCAGAAGAAATTGGTCGCAGGTGCCGTCCGATTCGTCCATCCAGACTCGGCTGGCCTCTCGGTTCCCCCGGGCTGCAGGACCGCCCGAATGCTGGGCAGAACTCCTCCCAGAGCGATGGCCACTCCTGCCAGTTCCAGGATCTCAGTGATCAGGCACTTGAGCACAGCCAGCAGGTAGACGGGAATGCATCCATAGCACCACCTTTTCCATTCATTTACGATTTAGGGGCTGTAGTCGAGACATTATTTGAGCTTTTGAAATGTTAATCAGCTGCTCCTGGTTGAAGAAAACCATATTGTTGTCATGGTTACGCCTCATAACAAATGTCCAAAACTAAAAAAAGTTTCAGAAAAATCCTTCCAGCTTCACAGCATCCGATATCAGAGGAAACAATCATTCCAAAAAAGTGATTTACACCCAGAAAAAGAGGAATTAAAGTTTCCAAAAGCAAAATCTCAGAATGAATGCAACAGAGACGCTACAACGTGCAGCGCAATTCTAGAACTGTTCGTAGCTTTTTGGTTGTTTTTTTGGTCGTTATTGTATTCTTTTATTAGTTTTTTGCTCCATCTGGATATTGACATTTTGATTATATTTTCTTTTGATGCTTTAATTAATCTGTTTTATTTTAATTTATGCCCATGACTTTATTGTTCCTCACTTTGGTAACAACCTGTAATTGTTAAATGTGCTTTATACATAAATTTGACTTGACTTGATGAATTAGACCACAATGGAAATCAAAGTTTTCACTTTCTTGTGTTATCCACATACATAGTGGATATACTAATGTTATGTTTTTACTAAATATTAAAATAAAGTAAAAACCTTTTTGAAGAATGCCTCATTGTCCTTGTCATCTTTGACTGAAGATGTTCCAGGTTTGATCACCAGAGCTTTGCCCTCTTCATCCTCATCAGAAGCTTCAGCGTTCTGCAGAAACATCCATTAAACAACTCAAAATAAATACAAAGAGTTTTTCCACATGTCAGCCCCTGCAGCTTTGCCCTTCTTGGCCTCAGACAGCTCCAAGAAAGGAAACGGAAGTTAGGAATAAAATGTCGTTTAAAGTAACTAAAATACAGTTAAACTACATTATTTTAACAACATGTTCTGCTTTATCTCGATAAGAAAAGCTGTCACGCCAGACTGAAGCTGTAAAAGTCGGTGCTCGACTGAACCAATGAACTTTTTATAACAGGTTAGCGCGCTAAAGTTAGCCGCTAACTTTTAAACTCACGTTTCCTAGTTCTTTCGTGCGGTCCCGCATTTTCCCGGCAGAATTTCACGGTCAAAAATTTAAAAAGAGCGCTGAGAAATACAGGACAGACGTTTCTTATCCGTAAAGGTCTCTCTTCTGTCATTCAACACGTGAACTCCTGTAGCAACACTCCTTCTTCTTCTACGGAATCAACAAACAACACGGCCGCTGCAGGGCGCCACCCAAAACACTTCTTCTTCTACGGCGGTCAACCAACGATTCTTCTTCTACGGATTAAATATCCAACACTTGTGTTTTGGCGCCACCAAACAACATGAAACGGCAATGAAACATAAACGTCAATATGCGCTTTAATCGATATTTAGAGTCAAAAAGTCATATTTTAACTCACACATTTAACAAGTAATAATTTAACCTGTTTCTATATGGTAGAAGAATATACAACTTTAAACAACTTCCTAATTTTAGTGGAAGCAGAAAGTGGACTGTCTGGGTCAACATTTTTGGTCTTGTTAATTTGTAAGATTATTAAAATATTACAATTTTGTTTCTGCTTTCCAATTCTGGTCAATTTCAGTCACACCTCATATTCCAATTGATCATAATTCATTACAAAACAAAAGAAAAATCTATTATATACACATATAAAGAACATGTAAATTATAATTAAAAACAACAAACATTTAAAAATTAATAATCTTAAATTCTTATTTAAAAAAGACACTTATTGTTTGAACGTTGTCAGCAGAAAAGATGTTGGTTTTCTGTTCTTTTTCCTAGCTGTTTTTTTTGTTACACACAATAATTTAGACATAGACTATTCCAAGATGGTCTAGTGGCAGGGCTTTTGACTACGGATCCGAAGGTCGCGGGTTCGCGCCCCGGCCACTACCCAGCTTGGGGTGTCTGTGAGTGCACACCTATTTCTCCAGCTCCCCGAGCGCTTTCGGGCTGCTCACTGCACCACCTGGTAGGTGGTTGGGTTAAATGCAGAGACGAATTTCGTCTGTGTATGGGAACATACGCAGATGACAGGAATAGACATTATTATTATTATTATTATTAATCATGGGCAGTGGTGGGATGTAACTAAGTACAAATACTTTGTTACTGTACTTAAGTACATATTTCATGTATCTGTACTTTACTTAAGTAGAATTAAATGTGGGTACAGTACTTTTACTGCACTACATTTTACATGAAGTATCTGTACTTTCTACTACACTACATTTCTATAATGTGACGAGTTACAAGTTACATTCACGTCGCAGCTTTTTGATTTGTCGTTAGTTTGAAAGTAACTGATGGAGAGTTGGTCCATCATTGCAAAGTGGACAGGTAAATAGACCTGCCTTCAAGAAGAGCTGGACCGATATATATTCTAGTACAAACGTCATTGAGCTGGGAGCACACCACTAACACACCCAAAATGGAGTCCACCACAGAGATTCAGCCAGATACACAACACCACCCATGATGACCTTATTGAAAGACTGTTCAGTACAGCAGGACAGATTCTCTCTCACAGAAGAGCCAGACTGGACTCAAAAAACTTTGAAAACCAACTTCTTCTGAACTTGAACAATAAATTATTGCTGTAATATTAAAATGTGTCAGTTCATGGATGTTAGGAGAGTGTCTCCAAATGTCTCGACACTCAGGTCCAAGTTTTGAAAATGTTGTCAGGAAGTTAAAATATTGTTCACTATTGACCCATTACAAGGTTGACTAGACAGTATTTTAACTAGAGTTGAAGACAAACTGCAGTTGAAATGATCAGAGTTTACTGCAGTTAAAATGACACATTGGTTTGTGTTAAATCAAAACTTTCAAAGGTATACAGTAATCATTTCATCTTTCTTATTTTGCTTAATGACATTTAACTCTGCATGTCATCCCTGAAATTCTGACGCACAGAATCACAAGTCCAAGTGTGAACTGTGTCACAGAGTAAACACAAT
>JBBPBX010008285.1:38557-62958 GCA_038048925.1 Garcialebias charrua | reverse complement strand
TTTTTTTTACGTGTCAGGAGTTTTACTGTGATGTATTGAGATTTTACTGTAAAAAATAATAATAATGTAGATTTAAAAACAGCCATAACATGTTGACTGATCAGTAAATGCAGATCAAAGTCAAAAGTCAAAGTCAACTTTATTGTCAGAACTGCAATATGTACAGGACATACACAGGATTGAAATTGCGTTTCTCTCAGTCCCTCGGTGCAACAGTAACCATTTAAACACTAAAACACTGAAACATTTAATAAACATAAGCATAAAATAGTAAAAGTGTAACACTGTCCTGAGTTTTTGCATAGTAGTATAAAAGTATGAAAATTTACACCAACACTAAAACACTAAACATTTAATGAACATAAGCATAAAATGAAATAATAAAAGTGTAATACTGTCCTGAGTTTTTGCATAGTAGTATAAAAAGTATAAAAAGTATATCTATAAAATAAACTGAAGGTTCTAGCATTGACATTTGCAAAGAGTGGCAAAGCAGCATATGAGTTAATGTACACAGTATATGTATGAGGTAGTTGATGTTGGTATAGAGGCAAAGTGGCATATGCAGTAAGGCACATAAGGCACATTTGGGCATCCTTAAATAAGGCTAAGTCAGAGAATACTGTATATGTATCAGCAGTAGTGTAGATATAAAAGTAGTGTAAATGTAAACAGTAGTAATAAATGTAACAGTATTAATAAATGTAAACAGTGAATGTAAATTAGATGTTCCTTGACCAACAAATCTCATCTTAAATAGTTTAAATCGCAGCATTTGTGGCATCATTGAGAAAATAACTTACAAATGTCTTTGTTGCAGGCTTGTTTAATAAAAGCCCCTCCTCCACTCATTCAGAAACAGATGGACACAACAATGGAAGTCTGGGGGTGTTGGCAGCCTCTTTTTTTTTTTCAACCCTTTTAGAGAATCAGACATGTCATTGGTCATCCCAGTCAGCTGACAGCACCGGCTCAAAGTTTGAACAATAATATAAAGAAAGGCTGTCATTGTATCAGCCCTCCTCATGACACTCAGAGTTGATTTTTAGTCTGTGTGGGACGCAATCAGCTGCTTTATTTTCTTGTTTTCTACAACTAAAGGTGTTTTGTTTTTGTAGGATTTTAACATTTTCAAGAAGTAAATCCAGACAGGAACCAGCCGTCATGTTCAGAAGACTCAGCCGTCTTCTTTTTGGGGGAGAAGAGGAGGTTTCTGAAGATGTGAAGTCTGGAGAAGTGGTAGATGAAGGATGGCTTGTTGTTCCTCATCAAGGTTTGGCATAATAGATATCACATTTTTACACCGGCAAATCTTCTTCATGCACTGTGATTAGTGGTTTACGAGGATTTATATTTAAAATCACAATCTGAAAATCTGCTGATAAATATAGAAGCCCATTTCTGCCATGAAAGAAAAAATAAAAGCCCAAAAGGAAGTCATAATTTCAACTTCTAAAGTCTTAATTTTGACTTTTAAAGTCATAATTACAAGAATAAAAGTAAAAATTTCTAGTTTTAAAGTAATAATTACGAGAATAAAAGTCACAATTATGAGCTTTAAAGTCAGAATTATGACTTTTATTCAGGTAATTGAGTTTAAAACTCAATTATGACTTCCTGTTGGGCTTTTATTTCATAGCGGAGATGGGCTTCGATACTAAATGCTGTATAAAGTGGCGCTGAAACAATGTATACATACCTTTTATTAAAAGGAATGGTTTTTGAAAGAAGAGGGGCATACATTGAATGAATGAAAGAATCCATGTGCTATGCAGGAAAACTACTGGTGTCTGACAGGAAGTTGCATCCCTGTCCAGCAAGGGACAAGCTTTAAAATTAAATTAGAAAAGTTGAAATTATGACTTTAAAACTCAAAATTATGACTTTATTCTCATAATTATTACTTTAAAACTCAAAATTGTGACTTTTATTCTTATAATGACTTTTATTCCCATAATTATGACTTTAAAACTCAAATTATGACTTTATTCTCATAATTATGACTTTAAAAATCAAAATTGTGACTTATTGTTATAATTACGACTTTTTAAAAGTCAAAATTATGACTTTATTCTCATAATTGACTTTAAAACTCATAATTATGACTTATTCTCATAACTATTTCTTTAAAACTCATAATTATTACTTTTATTCTCGTAACAATGACTTTAAAACTTGAAATCATCACTTTTATTCTTATAATTATGACTTTAAAACTCAAAATTATTACGTTTATTCTCATAATTATGACTTTAAAACTCATAATTATGACTTTTATTCTCGTAACAATGACTTTAAAACTTGAAATCATCACTTTTATTCTCATAATTATGACTTTAAAACTCAAAATTATAATAATAATAATAATAATAATAATGTCTTTTCCTGTCATCTGCGTATGTTCCCATACACAGACGAAATTCGTCTCTGCATTTAACCCAACCACCTACCAGGTGGTGCAGTGAGCAGCCCGAAAGCGCCCGGGGAGCTGGAGAAATAGGTGTGCACTCATAGACACCCCAAGCTTATTACGTTTATTCTCATAATTATGACTTTAAAACTAAAAATTATTACGTTTATTCTCATAATTATGACTTTAAAGGAGACCACATATTGGTTTTATAAATTTTTATGGTATGTCTGTGGGCTATCCAGACCATGTTCATTCAATTTAATGCACAAAATAATTCTTAGATAATAAGATATCCCCTTTTTAGTTCTGCCTTTTCTCATTTCTGTTCTGAACAGGCTGTTCATGATAATGAGCTCTGAAGACCACGCCCTTCAAAAATCTGTTTACATTAACTCCGCCCTATGTAACAGCCAGTATCTCTAATCTGTTGTTGTTTTAAAATTAGCTCTTTTTTATTACTCATTTGACTTACTGTTAGTACTAGCTTAAGATAACTTACCGAAAGCCGTCTGCGCGCGCCGCCATTAACTGCTCCTTTTAGCATTAGCCCACCTGAATCCGAGGCTAATGATAGCTCTTCCTCCTCCGGCACACCCCCCGCTTAGCTCCGCTCGTTGCATGCGGCACTTTGGGAGCAATCGCTGCTCCAGTCCAGACATACACAAAGTTCACCGAGTGTTTCCAGTTAATTTATCCGTATGAGGCAACCTCTGACCGGACCCACGGTCCTCAAAAGCTATCAGCTCCCAGCAGCTCCCGCCCGCAGATGGTCTCTTCGCCGGCGGTCTGCTCATTTTATTTCTGCCGGCTGCGCGTTGGGAGCGATCGCTAATACGCTAAAAATTGAAATAAAACGTAAAAATAACAATTATACTTTATTTATAAAGCCATTTAAAACAACCACAGCTGCAACAAAGTGCTGTACACATGAAATTAAGAACATATAAACAAAAGATGAGATGAAATCATGAAAAACAACCGTCATGTGTTTTATACAGAAGTGGGTTGAGCCTAACCAGGGGTTGCTAGGTGAGGGGCTGGACTCAGGTTGGGGTGGGTTGTGGCTGCGGCTTGTGACGTCACAAACCGCAGGATTTGAAAACGAGACATTTATATCACAGAAAAATAAATCTACTTAGAGTAAATATACCACTGGGTGCATTTCTTTGGCACTAGGACTGTTTTTTTAGGAAGTAAATACCCAAAGTAGAGTAAAAAAAACATTAAAAAGTGAATTTTGCATCTGTGGTCCCCTTAAAATTCATAATTATGACTTTTATTCTCATAATTATGACTTTAAAACTCATAATTATGACTTTTATTCTCATAATTATGACTTTAAAACTCATAATTATGACTTTTATTCTCATAATTATGACTTTAAAAGTTGAAACTATGACTTCCTGTTGGGCTTTTATTATTTCTTTCATGACGGAAATGGGCTTCCACAGATAATCATTCCAACTTTAGGAAAAATATAGGATTTTACAGACATGTTTTTAACTTTACGTCTACAGTAAGTACATGTGTTCAGTCAGAGCAGCAGATCTGAATGTTGAGGTTTTTGAGCTACAACATTTACTGAAGTGTTCGCTGATGGAGGTCTGCTTGTGTTTCCTCAGAGGCAGCTCCATCTGAAAACCAGGATCGTCTGACAGCCAACCATCAGCAGTGTGACTCTGCTCCTCCCAGAGACACGAACATGGAGGGAGACAGGTGAGACAGGAGGAGAGGCCTTCTCTTCAAGCATTAAGTTTAATATTTTCTTTTGTCTCTGTTGTTTCTGTGCAGCTTGTTGGCTGCAGAGGCTTCAGCTTCTCCCAGCAGCTCTACAACCAGCCGAGCCGTCTCTTCTTCCCTCGCTTTGACAGAGCTGACACCGTGCACCCAGAAGACCAAGCCCTGGCCCGTCCAACACCCCGTGTCCCGCAATGCCATCCAACGCCAAAATCGTGCACGCCAAGGAGTCCCGCACACCTCCTTCCACCTCCAGCAGCCGGCTCACCGCAGCCTCGGCCACTGAAGCTCCTCTGCTGGCCTCGATTAGATTCAAACGTCAGAGAAACACAGGCAGCTGGTTTAAGATGCTCCTCTGACACGTTCAGCATGTCATGAATTAATAGTTGTTTTAGTTTGAACTCGTATTTAGTCTGAATTAACATTTCTATGTTCACACACACATGTTGAAGACAAAACCCTGGCCTATGCAACGTAACCTTGAACCTTTGAGATAAAGATGTGTGTGCTTTGTGTTATTTATGCTAACTTTAAAACACTTCAATAAAAAAATGTAAAAAAGAAAACGAAAAGTTTGTCTGTCTCCTACGTCCCGATGACATTGAACTGCTCATGGCCTCAGATGCTGATGTCACTGATTTGGAGGTAATTGCACCTGCTGTGTTCATTTCCTGCAGGAGTGCACTTCATGGGGCGCTCTTGTTGAGCGAGCTCAGTGCTGGAGCACAGCCACCATGGACGCCTCTGTGGGAACTAAACTCAAACAGGAGTTTTTATCTAATTACAAGAGTTTTGAAAATCCGTCTGAGTCGACTGACGACTGTCCAACAAAAGGCTTCACCTGTGACCTGAACAAAAATGAGGGTGAGAGGAAATGGCACAAAAGACTGAAGTAATATTCATCTGAGATATATAAAAAAACAGGCCCAGATTTGAGTCTCAAACTGTTAATGTTCATTAAACTAAATGTAAATGTAATCTGCTGCTACAGAGGTTGTTCAGTTGAACAGGCTGACTTCTGATGGCTCCGGTGTGGTGGACCAGAGCTCTTCCAAAGAGCCAGATGAAGGCCGCTGCAGCCAGGACCAGCCAGTCCACATATACGCTGTCTGCACAATCCTTGCCATTGGAGTGACCATTGCTTTGGTCTTGGAGATCCAACTGGATGCAACTCAGGTATGTCAGGAAGTTTGTAGGTCCCACCTTGACGGCAGCGTTCCTCCTCACGGCTGCTTCACAGGTCTCTACAAAAGGAGTGACGTCGGATGACGAGCTCTGCACGGGGCTCAGCGAGAGGGTCCTTCGCGACGGGGGGTCCAGTGTGGATGCAGCCATCGCCGGCAGCCTTTGCTTGGGTGTCGTGCATCCACACGTGTCGGGCGTTGGCGGGTATGTGTCTCTGACTCTTGGCTGTGACTTCTGTGACGCACAGCAGCTGGTCATCAACTCTCCATGGTTGTCCATCTGCAGAGGAGGAGTGATGCTGGTTCATAGAATCCGTCAGAATGAAACCAGGGTGATCAACTTTCAGGGGTCGGCACCAAATGGTCTGAGGGAAGAAATGCTGCAAAATGTTTCTGAAGTTAAGGTAATGCAAACGTGCAGAGCGCGTTTTGAAGTTTCTTGTTTAGTTTGTAAAAATGTGTTTTTAGGCAGGTCTACTTGTAAAAATGTGTTTTTAGGCAGGTCTACTTGTAAAAATGTGTTTTTAGGCAGGTCTACTTGTAAAAATGTGTTTTTAGGCAGGTCTACTTGTAAAAATGTGTTTTTAGGCAGGTCTACTTGTAAAAATGTGTTTTTAGGCAGGTCTACTTGTAAAAATGTGTTTTTAGGCAAGTCTACTTGTAAAAATGTGTTTTTAGGCAAGTCTACTTGTAAAAATGTGTTTTTAGGCAGGTCTACTTGTAAAAATGTGTTTTTAGGCAGGTCTACTTGTAAAAATGTGTTTTTAGGCAAGTCTACTTGTAAAAATGTGTTTTTAGGCAGGTCTACTTGTAAAAATGTGTTTTTAGGCAGGTCTACTTGTAAAAATGTGTTTTTAGGCAGGTCTACTTGTAAAAATGTGTTTTTAGGCAGGTCTACTTGTAAAAATGTGTTTTTAGGCAAGTCTACTTGTAAAAATGTGTTTTTAGGCAGGTCTACTTGTAAAAATGTGTTTTTAGGCAGGTCTACTTGTAAAAATGTGTTTTTAGGCAGGTCTACTTGTAAAAATGTGTTTTTAGGCAGGTCTACTTGTAAAAATGTGTTTTTAGGCAGGTCTACTTGTAAAAATGTGTTTTTAGGCAGGTCTACTTGTAAAAATGTGTTTTTAGGCAGGTCTACTTGTAAAAATGTGTTTTTAGGCAAGTCTACTTGTAAAAATGTGTTTTTAGGCAGGTCTACTTGTAAAAATGTGTTTTTAGGCAGGTCTACTTGTAAAAATGTGTTTTTAGGCAGGTCTACTTGTAAAAATGTGTTTTTAGGCAGGTCTACTTGTAAAAATGTGTTTTTAGGCAGGTCTACTTGTAAAAATGTGTTTTTAGGCAGGTCTACTTGTAAAAATGTGTTTTTAGGCAGGTCTACTTGTAAAAATGTGTTTTTAGGCAGGTCTACTTGTAAAAATGTGTTTTTAGGCAGGTCTACTTGTAAAAATGTGTTTTTAGGCAGGTCTACTTGTAAAAATGTGTTTTTAGGCAGGTCTACTTGTAAAAATGTGTTTTTAGGCAGGTCTACTTGTAAAAATGTGTTTTTAGGCAGGTCTACTTGTAAAAATGTGTTTTTAGGCAGGTCTACTTGTAAAAATGTGTTTTTAGGCAGGTCTACTTGTAAAAATGTGTTTTTAGGCAAGTCTACTTGTAAAAATGTGTTTTTAGGCAGGTCTACTTGTAAAAATGTGTTTTTAGGCAGGTCTACTTGTAAAAATGTGTTTTTAGGCAGGTCTACTTGTAAAAATGTGTTTTTAGGCAGGTCTACTTGTAAAAATGTGTTTTTAGGCAGTCTACTTGTAAAAATGTGTTTTTAGGCAGGTCTACTTGTAAAAATGTGTTTTTAGGCAGGTCTACTTGTAAAAATGTGTTTTTAGGCAGGTCTACTTGTAAAAATGTGTTTTTAGGCAGGTCTACTTGTAAAAATGTGTTTTTAGGCAGGTCTACTTGTAAAAATGTGTTTTTAGGCAGGTCTACTTGTAAAAATGTGTTTTTAGGCAGGTCTACTTGTAAAAATGTGTTTTTAGGCAGGTCTACTTGTAAAAATGTGTTTTTAGGCAGGTCTACTTGTAAAAATGTGTTTTTAGGCAGGTCTACTTGTAAAAATGTGTTTTTAGGCAGGTCTACTTGTAAAAATGTGTTTTTAGGCAGGTCTACTTGTAAAAATGTGTTTTTAGGCAGGTCTACTTGTAAAAATGTGTTTTTAGGCAGGTCTACTTGTAAAAATGTGTTTTTAGGCAGGTCTACTTGTAAAAATGTGTTTTTAGGCAGGTCTACTTGTAAAAATGTGTTTTTAGGCAGGTCTACTTGTAAAAATGTGTTTTTAGGCAGGTCTACTTGTAAAAATGTGTTTTTAGGCAGGTCTACTTGTAAAAATGTGTTTTTAGGCAGGTCTACTTGTAAAAATGTGTTTTTAGGCAGGTCTACTTGTGGGAGTGCCAGGTATGCTGGTGGGGTTGAACCGTGCTCACGACCTGTATGGAGGGTAAGAGCTCACATTTTATTTTTCCTGCTGTTTAGTCTTGTGGACGGACATGATTTCCAATATTTCTTTGCAGTTTGCCGTGGGAGGATGTTGTCAGCAGAGTTGCAACTGTAGCCAGAGAAGGATTCAATGTTTCTCAGAGCCTCGGTGTGTCAAACTGTCCTTTAAAATCTTACCCTTGCATCCGAGTGTAACGTTCAAGGACCCGGGTTATTTGTCTTTGTCTCCAGCTGCTGCGATATCGCAGGTAGGAGAGCAGCCGGCGGGACGTTTCAGGGATCTTTTCCTCCCAAACGGCCAGGCTCTGAGTCCGGGCTCGTATCTGAGGATGCCTGGTGTGGCTGACGTCATGGAGGCCGGTCTCTTCAGTTTCTACCATGGGAACATGTCACGGGAGCTACAAGACGAGGTAGTTCACAGATGACTTGGTTTGATGTAGGGCCGGCCCAAGCCTCTATGGGGCCCTAAAAGAAATTTGTTTGGGGCCCTCTATTTCTGTTAATAATGTAGATTACTGCAATAAACAGTCAGATGATTAGATCATTTACCCACCTAACATAAACTCATTGTAACTCTGACAGCCCTGTTTACATTATCCTATATGTATCACCCAGTGCAGGGGCGTCAAACTCATTTTCATTGTGGACCACATCAAGATCATGAATGTCCTCAAAAGGCGGGACATGGCAGAATATCGATTAAACGACCTACTTTGTATTAACAAACTGGTAAAATATAACTTTCTCTGCATTCAATGACTACTTCTAAAAATTTAATATTTTATGTTTGAGTTATTTGAAATTATAAACATAAAAACTGATTTGATTTGACTACTAAAGTAATACTGAAGCACACAACTGTTATCTTGGAGTTATGTCTCTGTGGAGTCACAGAAATGAGAGATCTCACATTAATTACTTGCGAACAAAAATGTCAAAATCTATTGGAGTACTATATAAAGTGAAGGAGTTATTTAATGACAAAGCCCTGTTTTTGTTATATAATACAGTTAATTCTTCCTCATTTGATTTACTGTATTGAAGTTTGGGGTAAAGCTTGTAAGACAATCACAAATCCGGTCTTTATTTTACAAAAAAGAGCTATAAGAATTATCGCTAAAGATTACACCCATCCATCAAATATATTGTTTTGTAAATTGAAAATTTTGAAATTCTATGAATTGGTTGATTATCACATTTTAATATTNATGAACAACAAACAACATATAAAATAATCTATATGCATAAAAATACATTAAATTGTGCAAAAACAGACTAAATAAATTAAAATAACATATCAAGGAAATCCTTAAAATAAGATAAGATAGAACTTTATTGATCCCGCAGGAAATTGTTGTGCCAGAGTACTTTAAATAATGTAAATTAACAATTACTTGAAGCCACATAAAATGGCTAAAAGAAATTTAAAGCTGAATAATTAGTTCTTAAAACGATGTAAATGTATGCAATAAATCGTAAAAGCTGAACTTACAATATAAAATAGAATCATATTGAAATCATTACCAAAAAATTTTAAATTCCACTTAGGGGGCCCCCTAGTGGCCCCGGGGCCCTAAGCAGCTACTTAGATCGCTTATGCCTTGGGCCGGCCCTGGTTTGATGTCACTGCAGGATGTAATGTTCTTTCCACGCAAAGGTGCGAGCAAATGGAGGCGTCCTGAGCAGAGAGGACCTCCAGAACTACAGTGCAGAGGTGCAACAACCACTGGAAGGCCTGTACAACAGTAAGGTTCATTTGAATAAAACTTTACTCGCATGCTCGATGCTTTCCTCTAACGCTTCTTGTTTTAGAGTTCATCATTAAGGTTCCTCCTCCACCATCTGCGGGGGCGGCTCTGATAGCAGCTCTCAACCTGTTGGAGGGCCTTCATCTGGGGGAGAATAATGTTACAGAAAATCAAACATCCCACTGGATCAATGAGGTACTGGACCTCTCCTTCTGAATCTGTGGAGCTCTATGTGCTCAAACAGCAACAAAGTGAAGATTTGATGCAGGTTTCCTTGGATAACTTTGTTATTCATGGCATTTTATAATGGAAGAATGTTTTTGTAGTGACCTGAGACGACTTCTGCTTTGGTGCCATACAAACTGAAGTGCAGTTTTTGTCCATGCAGGCTTTGGCAGCAGCTTTGAGCATGGCTCATAGACTGGGTGACCCTGAAACCAGCTCCTCTGTGTCGGAGCTTCTTTCTGCCATGATGAGGTAAAACACTTTTATTGTTATGCAGCTGAAGATCATTGAGCACTCTATAACTATTAATCTTCTTCCTTTGTTCATAAAGATTTTTGATTTACTATTAGTTCTGCTGCCCTGGGGGAAATGCATATACAGTACTGTATAAAAAAATCAAAACGTGTAAGTCAGTTAGGAACAGCACACTATGACTTTTGGTGTGAAATTTGCCAATGCTTGGAAAATAATCCTGGTAAAACGATGGGATTCTGAATAAATGACTGGGGGAAATTAATAAATTAAAATCCAGCGTTCTGTTCTGGCTCAGTAGAAACATCAAAGCTTAAACAAGTCGCAGAACGTCCAAATATCCATCTCCCAACTTTTGACATTTTAATGCGTTTTTTTATTTATTATGTTATATGATTTTTGACATTTCTCCACAGAATGTTCAGCCATGATGTTTCACTCACTAATATTTGAGCTGGACAAACTTTCCAAAATGTTTTCCATTCTTTTATTGCCACTTTTTTTCCCACTATTTATTGGACGTGCATGAAACGGGCTGTTTAGTTTTCACTCAGTGTCTTTCACAGCTGTACTCCCAGAGTGCAGTGTGCCAGGGTGTCATGAGCGCATGATTGCAGAGAGAAGACTGAGATAGATAAAGGTACCTGCTTGCCCCGAAAGCTTTGGGCAGTTTAGAATGCACATCACACCAGTTTTATTCTCACTACATTGGCTTCCCGTCCGTTTTGGGATAGATTTTAAACTTTTATTATTTGTTTTTAAAGCTCTGAATGGCCTCGCTCCTACTTGTATAACGGAGTTGTTAAGTTTCCCCGCCCGCTCCAGGTCTCTGAGGTCAGATAGCCAACTCCTGCTCTCTGTTCCACGGACAAAATATTGTAGGGATATAGCACCCTCATGTCCGTATGGGATGTGGGCCTCTCCACATCTCTCTGAAACTCTGTGTTACACCTTCTTGAAGCCCTCAAGGAGACGAATGGACACTTATATTTGTTACAATTATTTTGAATTAATGGACACTAATTAATCAGATTGAACTTTCTCTTTAATGTGTGTTAATTCAGAATTGATCTACAGTATATTTTTGTCATTTCAATGATGATCTGTTACTTGCATGAGTTTGACCCTTCTGCTGGTTTATTTCTACAATACAAGTGTGCTCTGAAATCTAGGACATGAGTCAGGGTAAAAGCTGTTCACTTCCTTCTCTGTTTTGTCTTCAAGCTAGACTCAACAGGCCAGTCCATCTGGCTGTTTATGTAAACAGTTTTCCTGTTGTCCGTCAAGAGACATTTCTGCCTATGGAATTAAACTTCCATCTTTTATTTTGTTAAACCAGCCAATAGTTATTGAGGAGGTGGGGAGACCCCGCCTCCCATATAAAGGTCCATTTCCTGCATTTTCTTTAGAGTCGGAGGGAAGAACTTCCTAAGAACTTGGTTTCTTCTCTGGAAAAAGCTGGAGACGTTCCGGTCATTGTGTCAATTAGACCCACGTTTCAGCTGGTGTTACAGTAAAGCTTACTGTAACCCACTCACTCATTTTATGAAAGAATTTGTTTTCCGAAGTTTTATTTTGAAAATAAGTCAGTGCGCTTGGCTCTGTTCCTGCCGGGAGAAAGCGTGCTCCCGTTCGTCTAAACCAGCCATACACGGAAGTCGACTGGACGTGAGCTGGACCACACAGTCCGGTAGTGTCCACAAACTTCTCCGCCCTCATCTCCCAGGGACTTATCGTCACCAGGTAAAGAGGCGTTGTTTGTATGCTGAACGCTCGGAAGTACAGCCGGTCCGGACCTGTTCGGGAAGGTGCCACCCTGGTAGTTTCAAAATAATTAACTTCGGTTAACTTAGCTTTCATTCCTCCTATTTCTTCTTTTTCATAAGCTATTAATCTGTTAAGTAATGTGCCAACAGTAAAGTTCCTAACTGTCTGTTTGTTTTAATTTGAATTCTTGTCAACGTAGTTAGTAAATCAGAGCTAATATCGATACAAATGTTTATTGTAATTTTGTGATTATTTCAATAAAAGGTCTATTTTCTGGTAGACCAACATAAGTTGAAGTCTTTGTGAAGTTACATTTTGTCTAGTCACAGTTAAAGCAATTTAATACCGGAAAAAGGATGAACTCGCGAATTGGTGGCAAGTTTGTGCAGATAAAGTCTGCTCAGACCTGCGCATCTAAAATATAGGTAATTCAGTAAACTGACCAGTAAGTCCTATATTATTACAATAATGGTGGCCCTGTAAGTGTTTAAATACCTTACCCCCCATTATGTTACTACAATATAAAGGTTGGGGTGACCGTGCCTTTTCTGTGGCCGCACCTCGACTCTGGAATACACTCCCACACTTCAGCTACGCCAGATTACTGAACTTGGCCCTTTTAAATCAAAGCTTAAGACTTTTTTATTCAAACTGGCTTTTGGTAATTAAATATGTGGTGACATTTCTGGTTTTAATTTTGCTTTTATGTTGTGTTTTTCTTGATTTTTAATCTGTCTTTTTAAGTACTGCACTGTTTTTTTTGTACTGCATTAGGTGACAATGCTAACACCTTTGCAAGCTTGACTGTTACTGTTCTTTGTTTTTTAAAAGCGGTATAAGAAGTCAGTCAAAAGAGAAAAATGCACATCAAAGCTTGAGCCAATGTCTCCAAATAGTCTAAACCTCAACTTTTCCCTTGGAGTCTGACATTTAGCCCTCTTGATTTACCTTTTTGTTCTTGTACAGCAAGAATGCCACTGAAGAGCTGCACCAGAAGATGAACTTTCAGCCACCTGCGTCCAACTCGACGGAGCTGCTGAGCAGTCAAGTCGTGGTCATGGGACCAGATGACCTTGTTGTCTCCGTTGCTAGGTGAGTTTTTCAGCCTGGTGGCGATCAGCAGGAGGATGTGTGGTGTGTGTGTTCCAGGACGTGGTGACATCTTGATGCTCTTGCAGCTCCTTGAGCAGGCCGTTTGGGAGCAGGATCATGACTCGGTCAGGCGTCATCCTCAACAGCCTCGTCCTGGACTTCTTCTGGCCAAGTCCGAGCAGAGGGCAGCCTCTGACCGACGAGGTGCAACGTCTCTGCAGAGCTCGTAACCTGCAACAAGTTTTAGTTGCTCACACGTTTGCTTTTGCGCTGCAGAACAACCGAGTGGAGCCTGGGAAAAGGCCGCTGTCGTTTCTGATGCCCGCGGCCATCGTGCCGGCCTTGAACAGGTGCGGCACCTACATGGCACTGAGCAGTTCAGGTGGACCAAACCGTCTGAGTGAAATCACCCAGGTTTGATGGCTTCAGTCCCCAAAATGTGTACTCTGGATGAAAATCATCTCCCGTTACCCGTTTCTCATGCAAACTGTGTTTAGATGCTAGATGGAGTGCTGTTCCACCATGACGAGAGGAACGACAGCCTTTCTTGGGGAGGACGTTAACAGGAACTGCAAACGTCTTGTCTGGAGGCCCCATGTTTAATGGCTGGAGGCCCCATGTTTAATGTCTGGAGGCCCCATGTTTAATGTCTGGAGGCCCCATGTTTAATGTCTGACCTTTGTTTTCATAACTGAGATGCTAACAACCCTGTGAGCATTATCATTTTCGTATTCTTGCATTTTTCTCCCATCAGCTGCATTTGCAGAGGACAGTAGCTCTCTGCCGCCCTGTGAATCCACAAAAATAAAGATATTGTAAAATAACTTCAGTCAATTTTTCTTTAAGTGTTTTGGTTAACCAGCTGGTTCTGATCACCAGACAACAGAATAATCCATCGATGAGTCATAAAAAAAAGCAAGTCATTGCCCCTTTTCCTTCTTTTCGGACAGTAATTTCTGATAGTCAAGTTTTGACGGAAGTCAGAGAGATGTGGTCATTTTGTATGCAGATAAAGAAATGAGGGTTGTCTGATGCACAGTTAGATACTGTCACACAGGCATGCCTCCTGCGTCACGGTGAACATAGCAGCAGAGGTTTCTGCGAATGACATCAGCTTTACTGGTCTGCTTACTCTCAAAATGTTGCTCAACATTTACATGTTTTTTTTTTTTTCAAACTAGTCCTATAAGTCTTTAGTGACTCCTGCACTTATTTAAATGATTTGTCAGTGTCGATTTGTCAGTGTCACCTTACAGGTATTTAATAATAATAATAATAATGAATTCAATTTATAACGCACTTTTCATTAATGAAAATCTCAAAGTGCTAATGGTAATCATAATTTATGGTAATCAGAACAACAAAACTGTAAATATCAGAACCCTGTGTAAAACTGATGGTGTAAAGGTTCATGAAATGACCTTCACTTGACCTCTGTGATTTGGACTAGCCACAAGCTCCTCAATCCCATCAGAATTAAACTTTGCTTTTCCAAATTGAGATTGTTGAAAAAGCTGTCTACAACATGTAAGATATTAACTGTTGTTAATACAGGAATTCCCTTTTTAAAATGACCCAATCATTTTAAACTCGTCTGTATAATAAAGTTCACATTAAGCATTCTGCAAATTCAGACATACAATATATCTATCCACTGCTCAGAGTTTTAAAAATATTTTAAAACTATTTTAGTTTTTATGAAACTTAAATTATTGTACAAAAAGTATCCATTTGCCACAACTTAGTTAGGTTGGTAAACTTAAAAATATACTCCCAAGTGTTCAAGAATGATCAGAACTGTCCACTAATAATATTTACCCTTTCTTTTTTCCATTTAACTTGTTTCTAGCAACAAGTTAGCAGAGGTGGGCACAGTTCTGCTAATCCGCTAACTGCTACTAGCTGGTTTTTGTTTAGCGTATTAGCGTTTGTGCTAACTTTGGAAACTTATACTGTAATGGGATTAGCTCCCGCTAAATAAGGTTTCACACACTTTGTCCGTTAATAAAATGCACAAATTGTTCCTGTCTGTTGTGGGCGTGATTGGCCAAAACTCAAAGGAGATTTATGAAATGGACTGACAGTCCTCTGTGATTGCAGTTTTGCATTGGCATCTGCAATATTTTTATATGCATTTATCACTTTAGCAAAGCAATTTATTTAGCATTATAAAGGTTAGCTTGGTTAACTGTACCCACAGACATAATTACGTAGACGCCTCGTTGAGTGGCCCGCTGCAGCGATACGTCAGGGCATCCGCCATTTTAAATGTGTAACTTTTAACGTTAAGTTATACGTTGTCTTTGGTGCCTGGTCGTTTTTCAAATATTAGTTTTAGTGAATGACAGGCATCAATTCATAGGCGGCTCCGGGGGGAGGGCTAGGGGGTGCTATAGCTCCTAGTGAGTCCTCTTAGTTGTGTATCCTGGTCTGGTCAATTTTGCCTTCGATAAGAGAATTAAGCCTTGATTGATTATTTATTACTGTTTATCATTGTTGATTTTTTTATTCGATTATTGTTGTACTATTTCTAAGACAACTTTGGTCTCTTCATTCAGATGAATATTCGGCACAGCTGCAGAAAGAAAAGCTTTGCAAAGAGTGGTGAAGTCTGCACAGAAGATGTTGGAGTCAGTCTCCCCACCATCACAGACATCTGCACCTCCAGATGCAGGAAGAGAGCCACCTGCATCATAAAGGACCCCACTCACCCAGCACACACACTTTTTGTCCCGCTCCCCTCACGAAGGAGGCTAAGGCGCATTAAGTGCAAAACCACTAGACTGAGGAACAGCTTCTACCCTGAAGATGTTAGATTCATGAATCTAACCAGGATAATAACTGTGGAAAATCTTATGTTGCTGATCTGGTTCATGTTGCTGCTGATCTGTTTCATGTTGCTGCTGATCTGTTTCATGTTGCTGCTGATCTGTTTCATGTTGCTGCTGATCTGTTTCATGTTGCTGCTGATCTGTTTCATGTTGCTGCTGATCTGTTTCATGTTGCTGCTGATCTGTTTCATGTTGCTGCTGATCTGTTTCATGTTGCTGCTGATCTGTTTCATGTTGCTGCTGATCTGTTTCATGTTGCTGCTGATCTGTTTCATGTTGCTGCTGATCTGTTTCATGTTGCTGCTGATCTGTTTCATGTTGCTGCTGATCTGTTTCATGTTGCTGCTGATCTGTTTCATGTTGCTGCTGATCTGTTTCATGTTGCTGTTGATCTGTTTCATGTTGCTGCTGATCTGTTTCATGTTGCTGCTGATCTGTTTCATGTTGCTGCTGATCTGTTTCATGTTGCTGCTGATCTGTTTCATGTTGCTGCTGATCTGTTTCATGTTGCTGCTGATCTGTTTCATGTTGCTGCTGATCTGTTTCATGTTGCTGCTGATCTGTTTCATGTTGCTGCTGATCTGTTTCATGTTGCTGCTGATCTGTTTCATGTTGCTGCTGATCTGTTTCATGTTGCTGCTGATCTGTTTCATGTTGCTGCTGATCTGTTTCATGTTGCTGCTGATCTGTTTCATGTTGCTGCTGATCTGTTTCATGTTGCTGCTGATCTGTTTCATGTTGCTGCTGATCTGTTTCATGTTGCTGCTGATCTGTTTCATGTTGCTGCTGATCTGTTTCATGTTGCTGCTGATCTGTTTCATGTTGCTGCTGATCTGTTTCATGTTGCTGCTGATCTGTTTCATGTTGCTGCTGATCTGTTTCATGTTGCTGCTGATCTGTTTCATGTTGCTGCTGATCTGTTTCATGTTGCTGCTGATCTGTTTCATGTTGCTGCTGATCTGTTTCATGTTGCTGCTGATCTGTTTCATGTTGCTGCTGATCTGTTTCATGTTGCTGCTGATCTGTTTCATGTTGCTGCTGATCTGTTTCATGTTGCTGCTGATCTGTTTCATGTTGCTGCTGATCTGTTTCATGTTGCTGCTGATCTGTTTCATGTTGCTGCTGATCTGTTTCATGTTGCTGCTGATCTGTTTCATGTTGCTGCTGATCTGTTTCATGTTGCTGCTGATCTGTTTCATGTTGCTGCTGATCTGTTTCATGTTGCTGCTGATCTGTTTCATGTTGCTGCTGATCTGTTTCATGTTGCTGCTGATCTGTTTCATGTTGCTGCTGATCTGTTTCATGTTGCTGCTGATCTGTTTCATGTTGCTGCTGATCTGTTTCATGTTCCTCTGTTCATTCGTGCTCATCTGCTCACAAAGACTCATGTTCGTGCTGCTGTTTGGAATATTGTTTTTATGCTATTAGTGCTTACTGGTAGTGTGTTTTTAGTTAAAAAATTTCTTAGTTCATATCTTAGATCTTATTAATGTTTTTCTTTTGCATTTTATTGTTGGATGTAACTGGGACCCTGAGTATGTACATAATTTTGTTCCACCACATGTACCACATGTGATGCGAATGACAAAAAAAGAACCTTGAATCCTTGAATATTGATTTGTTCTGGTATAAAACTCCCTGTAATTAACAGATTCTGACTTATTCTGAGCAGTAAAGGGTGAATATATTAATTAAGTTGTTGTTGGTCATTAGCCCTTCTTCCTCCATTTTCATTATTGCTACAAGCTTCTACCCTGAGGCTGTTCGACTCATGAATCCCTGGTCAGGATTATCACTGTGAAAAAAATCACTGTAATGCCACTTGATTGTTGATATGTGCTGCCTCATGTTGCTGATTTATTTCATGTTGCTGTGTTCATTTGTCCTCATCTGATCACAAATACTCATGTTTATGCTGCTGTTGTTTGGCCCATTGTTTTGTACTAGTAGTGCTTAGTGTATTTCTATTTTTTAGTTCATGTCTTAGATCTTATTGCTGTTTTTCTTTACAATTTGTATTTTTGTTGGATGTAACTGGGACCCTGCAGTGGTGGGCAACGCTAATTAAAAAATTAGTTCCACAATTTCTAAAACGCTTATTAAATTTTTTAGGTCCACAATTTCAAAAGCACAAATGTCTTATGAAAATTAGGGGAAGCTAATCTAATCCGCTATTTATATATATATATATATATATATATATATATATATATATTTATATATATATATATATATATATATATATATATATATATATATATATATATATATATATATATATATATATATATATATATTTATATATAGCCGGCAGCGTTATCAATATTTGCACTACACTGCCAACTGAAAAGTAACAAAAATGATCCTAAAAGGATGAAATTACAAAAATCAAAGGATTTATTTAATACTTTACGTACATATATTCTATTCGGCCACGAAATTAACAAAAAATAGAATGATCTTTTAATCCCTAAAACCACTTTTAAATCTCAAATACACGGGTGTGTCGCCACCGCATTTATACATAAAAGTAACCCAAATACATAAAAATAACGACTCGCCGTCGAATGGTCGACACAAAACACACAATAAAATCCTCCGGCCACGTTAATTTGGCTTGAAACAGCAGGGTTCTCTGCGGATTTATCCATTAGTAACCCAGCAACCAACCAGCTGGCCACAGAGTTAGCGTCTATAGGTAGTCAACAGATTTAATGAAAAGTAACTAAAATACATAAAAATAACGACTCACCGTCGAATGGTCGACACAAAACACTCAATAAAATCCTCCGGCCATGTTAATTTGGCTTGAAACAGCGGGGTTCTCTGCGGATTTATCCAAGTACCCAGCAGCACAAACAGCTAGCCACAGAAGCCCCTGAGTTCACCTCTGACCCGGAAGATGTCAAGATGGAATAGTCCATTTTTAGTAGGGGGATAAAGAAATCGACCGTTTTTTTTATTGCGTATTTAATGATCGTTTTCATCGTAACTATAATTATTTTTATGTTAAATGTACATTAACAAGCAGGATCAATGTTAGGGATGTAGGTGACTGGCCGGGGCACGGCGGGGCCGGGGCCCCATGCTGATGGGATCCCCAGGCAACGGCATCATTTACCTACATGGTAGATCCGAGTCTGTTCTCCGCTCTGCCCCCCCTCCCTCCAACCCTTCCTCCTCTCTGCTCTTTATGGTGGGGAAAAAGGTAAAACAAGCAGCATAAGAGCTTGTAAATAAGTTTATTGGTTTTTACTGATAGATAATTAGTTATTAGCGGTACTGCATTTTAAATAAAAATAGCACAAATCCGCTTATGAATTATAAAAGTTAGTCAATCCACAAAAACGCTGACAAAAAGTTTAGGTCCACTGTAAGCGGATTAGCGCTTTAGCGCTCCCTAGCGGTCTGACGCCCACCTTTGGGACCCTGTGTACATAGTTTCGTTCCACCTTATGTACCACTTGTAGTGTGAATGTCAGTAAAGACACCTTGACCTTGAGAACTGAAAGAACAAACAATCCTTCACAGCCCCCTCAGTAAAATGCTTATCCCTCCAGCACCTACAGAAAAATATCTGTGGAGCCGCCACTGCATCAACTTCAAACTCTTTATAGAACGGTGCTTCATGAAGTTCTTTCCATTTCTTTGTATTAAATGACTGGCAGTTCCGCCACATTAAAAATGGCGTCGATGTCCACGTATGATTCAGCGCTCAATGAGGCGTCCACGTTTTTATGTCTACGACTATACCTATCGCTGAAAATTATGTGCAGTACAGGTGGTCCTCGACTTACGAACGAGTTCCGTTCCTGCAGCCGTTCGCATGTCGAAAATCGCCGTAAGTCGGAAGTACACACGAGCTGCCACTTATACACGTACATGTACGGTACAAAACAGTTACCAAGTTACCAAGCACTTTGCCTATCCTAACACAGTACCTTACATTATAAAAAAACACATACAGTACATTTGGAACAATACAGTAATAAATACAGTAGTTAATTTCTTACTTTGAGCTGGTCAAGCCTGTCTCCGTCTTTTAGCATGTTAGCTCGTTGCACGTCCGAGCTCTGCAGCTTCATGCTGCTCCCCGCGGTCCAAACTGTTTACAGGAAGGACTGTTAGCTTGTTAACTCCATACCTTTGGAGCCATCATGAAGGGAAAAAGAGTTAATAACTTACTGGGAGCCGTTTCTCCGTGGTGTCTGTCCAACAAGCTACGCCGCATTAGCGTTAGCCCCTCCGCGCTAGCATGTTAGGCCGCGCCGCGTTAGCATTTTAGCCCCTCCAAAAGGCAGCTGCAGCTGTTTCTCCATGTTTTAGCATGTTAGCTCAGTGTCCATCCAACATCTGAGGCTGCCAGGCGGACATCGAGGCGAGCTCCGCCGCCTGTAAGCTCTGTGTCCCCGTTGGGGCGTTAGCATCCACCCATCCATCCTACAGCTAGACTTGTTAGCATGTTATCTCGTTGCTCCTCCGGTACAGCTCGCTGTCTGCTGCTTCACACGGTCCACAGCGTCGTTTTCCTTCGTCCATCCGTCCCTCTGTAAAACCGCCTTTCAGCTCCGGCTCATGTATCCGAGCGCAGCAACCTCTGATCGGACACGGCCCATCCAAAGCTGGCTGTCAGGGCCGGAGCTAACTGGCTAAACTGGCGGGCATTGCCGAAAACTGACTGCCGAAAACTGGTGGAAACTGTCGGAAACTGCAGCAAACGTCGTAAATCAGCTTTAAAAAATAATAATAATAATAATACTTTATTTATAAAGCCATTTAAAACAACCACAGCTGCAACAAAGTGCTGTACACATGAAATCAAGAACATTTAAACACAAAAAAGTTTTTCCCCCCGTTTTTTCTTCTTCATATTTTTATTAATATGATGCGTTCGTAAAGACGGATTGCCGTAAGTAGAGACTGCCGTAAGTCGAGGTCTACCTGTATCCACCTTATTCCTACGCCCCATGATGCCTTGCGCGAATTATGTGAACGACTTCCGCTGAAAGTCAGAACCGGCACTTTTGTTACACGCTAGCAACGCGCTAACCGGTTTTCGTCAGAGGTTTTAGGTCATAAAATATGTGGGAACATAAACTATCACAACTCAAATGTGGAGATATTGTTTTACCGCTACCTACAGCTGTTGAGGGGTGGGAGGACGACTTGAAGAAGTGGCCGAAAATAACGTACACTAGCATGTTTAGCTACTAGCATACTTAGCTACTTTGACAGTTGCTTCAGATGGCGAAGCGATGAGCAATCTGAAAAGCTCTGAAGCTTATTAGTATCTTCACATTAACAAGGTTGGTCCTGTTATGTTAAGAGAGCTGGGACACTTTATTTAAACAAACATAAAGCCCAGTCTAAGCATTAAAACTACACATCTCCAGGTCCAGCTAACAATGATGTTGCTTTGGACTTTTGAGCTGCAAGATGTTTATCTGGACACCAACTGAGCACCTGGAGCTTGACATTTCTTTTGACAAAGACTTTACTGATTCACAAATGAAGCACCTTGAGAACTTTTAATAAAATACAGTAAATGAAAACAAATAATGAAATAGACAGGAAACGATCTTTAAAAACTTGATAATGACAAAAGTGACATTTAGATAGAAACAGTAGTTTAATCCAAAATTAACTGATATAGTGCACACAAAAACCTAACCTTGTAAGAAGGTTAACAGTCAACTATTGTACATAACAAATGAATCATTTTAGCAAATACTTTTCTAATGTAATATAGTTAACATTGCATCCTTTAAAAAACATGTTGAGTTGTGTTACGTTTACAGCAAGTACACCAGTACTGTACATGTTTGAGAAAAATGTTTACATTTAATGTCTTCTCACTTCTCACTTGAAATAAGCTGGCATCCTTTGCGTGTGAATGCTGGAACGATTACATTGACACCATAGCTCTTGCAGCAGGTCCCTCACTGTGAAACCACGATCACCCATCACCTGATCTCCAGCACGCAGATAGTCCAGAAACCCAGAGTTCTGTGTTATATACCTGTCACTGCATTTACCACCATAAGCATCTGAAATAAACATGATTATTCCAGAGGGAGAAACAGCCAATAAATATTTCACAGTGTTATTTGCATGTATGATTCACTTCTGGAGTCCAAGTTTTTAGCTTTCTGCAAAACATGTTGCTTTAATTGTTTCACGGGGCAACCATAGAATAAGGTTGTTGGTTTGTTCTGACATTATGTCAATCCACATTCCAACAGTCATGCTGCATGTGACTGGTGGTGTTGAGCAGCTCCACACTCTCATCAAGCCCATCTGAAAGTAAAAGTACAGTATACAAACTTTAGGGTTCATTTATGAACACACACACACACCTATATTATATATATATATATAGATATATAGATAGATATGTATAAATAAACGCACACACAGCATACATATAGGTGCGTGTGTTTATTTGCCAGTTATGAACGAAAATATTAGTATCATTTAATCACTGACTACATAAAATCATAACACTAAAAGCTGTCTCTTAAATCATACCTGGTGTTCTCGATCCTCTGGAGGATACAGAGTCTTTTTTCAGGTGGTTTCTCGTAGCCCAGCCACAAAGAAGGATGCAGGTTTTTGTTTTCGGAGCATGTTCAACACACACTAGTTGCAGCCACAAATTCAGCTTCGTCTGATTATTCATACAGCCATGAACAGCGCAACAGGTACCCGAGCTCCTCAAGACATCTTCGTGACAATATTAGCTCGAAATAACAGAAAACAGAACTTCAACAGAACTTCTACGATGCGCGCAGATTAGCAAGCAAACAACGAGGAGCCAATGCAAAAATTCTACTTCCGGGGTCAAACGGAAGTACGGCACATTATCGCTTCTACAGTGACACCTTCAGGAATAAGGTGGATAGGGTAAATTGATTCATGGGGAGAGGCTGCCCCCCTCTGCCCCCCTCTCGTTGGGCCCCTGTGTCGGAGTCAGAGGATGTTACAGAAGAGTGAAGCGTGGTTTAAGATGATGCAGGTCGACAGAGTGAGCTTAATCTGATCCAAACATCACATGAAGCACGCGAGGGCCGTGCTCGGCTCGTGCAGGGATCAGACTGATGATTAAACTGATGATCTTCAGAGGGAGGAGGAAAGAAACGCTCACCTGTGTGCGCTCAGGTGAGATGAGATCCGAGCCAAGAGTTTATCACAGTTCAGAGTCTGAGGTGCAGAGAAGGCATGAAATACTTTTTAAATTATTTTTTACAGTGTGACAGTTGTTGGGCGGATCGAGGAGCTGAAAAGTGGGCGTGGTCGGTCACATGGAGGTCGGCTTTAAAGCGCACATCTTCATCCTCCTCCTCCTCAGTCCGAGTCAGAAGGAAGTGTCAGCATTTATCTGTAATCTGTGTTTGTCCGCGAATAATCCGTGTACAACGAGTGCATTCACCAGGACTGATGACAACACAAGGTAAGTCAACTTGAGCTCTGATCCCAGCTGCTGCTGGTGGTTTGTTTCAAGCAAAAATAATTTCCCCTTGTTCACATCTGTTTAATTTAATGGGTCGGTTAAAATGACACAGAGGAGTTTACTTACACAGGTGTTTTAATTCATAAATCATGCTATTGTCATGGTCCCCTTGGGGTCTGGACCCCACTTTGAGTCATGAAGCGCCAACTTGAAAGTCTTGAAATTATCAATATATATACAGGTAGTCCTCGACTTACGGCGGCCTCAACTTACGGCGATTCGACTTTATGAACGCATCTTATTAATAAAAAAAATAAATTAAAATTTTTTTAATTGAAAAATCTCATTTTATGTGTTTAAATGTTTTTGATTTTATGTGTACAGCACTTTGTTGCAGCTGTGGTTGTTTTAAATGGCTTTACAAATAAATTGTTATTATTATTACTGTATTACTGTATTATTATTATTTTGAAGCAGATTACGAAGTTTTCTGCAGTGTTCGGCAGTTTTCTGCAGTGTTCGGCAGTTGCCGTTTAGCTTCGGTTACCTCCAGCTTCGACAGCCGGCTTTGGACAGACTGTCTGTCCGATCAGAGGTTGCTTCGCTCAGATAAATGAGCTGGAAACGGTCGGTGAACTCTGTGGACGTCTCAGGACGAACGGATTGGCGGCCTGGATGTTGTTGGCACCCGGAGCTAACAAGCTAAAACGCGGACTTTCGGCTTGGCGGTTGGTGGCACCCCGAGCTAACATGCTAACACCAGCCCCACCGGGGAGACCGAGCCGACGGGCGGCGGAGATGCCTGCTGCGGCCGGGAGCTAACATGTTAACGCGGAGAAACGGCTTCACCAGCTCCCAGTAAGTTATTAACTCTTTTTCCCTTCATTATGGCTCCAGATGTATGGAGCTAACATGCAGTTTCAAACAGTTTGGACCGCGTGAAGCAGCTGGGAGCTGCAGAGCTCGGACGTGCAACGTGCTAACAACAGACATGCTAGCTATTTTTTTCCTTCATTATGGCTCCAAATGTACTGTATGTGTTTTTTGATAATTATGTAGGGTACTGTGTTAGGATAGGCGAAGTGCTTGGTAACTGTACAGTACCGTACATGTACGTGTATAAGTGGCGGCTCGTGTGTTTCCGACTTACGGCGATTTTCGACATGCGAACGGCCGTAGGAACGGAACTCGTTCGTAAGTCGAGGACTACCTGTATTT
>JBBPBX010008285.1:21907-38464 GCA_038048925.1 Garcialebias charrua | reverse complement strand
TATATATATGTATATATATATGTATATATATATATATATGTATATATGTATATATGTATATATGTATATATGTATATATATATATTAATGTTTATCAATTTTTACCATGTTTGCCACTGTTTTAAACAAAATTTTCATTGGTCAACACAAATGTGCAGAAAATGAAGTGTCTCAGTTGTTTTTGCAGGTTAACTGCCTCTTCCATCTTGGACCATCCTCAAAAGGCTGCTGTGAGAAAGGGTCACGATGGAGCCCAACACTGTCCTGAGCGAGAGGTTTTTCATCGTCATTCGTGGCAAGACCAGGAAAGGTTTCAGCCGAGGCTGTATCGGTCGCGTGGAAGCCGAGACTCCATCCGGAGAGCTGATGGGGCTCCTGTACGGATGCGGTACCAACGCGGGGAGCCCGAAAAACGGAGGCCTGGTGAGGAAGGAGGACGTATACCTGCTGACGCGGCACCAGGCCCAGCTGCTGCTCTTTATTTCCAGTACCAGCAGGCGCCTGGAGGTGCTGTGCAACCCACAGCTCTTCTCAGCCATCTGTGAGCTGTCTCAGGATGACCTGGTGGTGGTCAGTCACAAGAAGGGGCACGTCCCTGGACTGGTGAGGAACCTGATGCAGATCGGACGGAAGGAGAGCAAAGAGGATCTGCACATGCTTGGCTTCGAGCTGGAATTTGTGGTGAGTCATGTGACATGTCTTATACTGTACTGTAAAGTGCATAATCACTTTGCAAATGTCTTTAAAGCACAAGGTTGCAGCATTGCAAAGTGCACCGTCTCATAATAGAAATGAGGATCTGGAACTATAATGATCAAAAACTTCTGTACATTTTGCTGGCGGGGAGCAAAAAGGCCTTCACAAGAAAATGGCTTAAACAGGAACCCCCAACAACTGAAGACTGGATTAATGTAGTGAAAGAGATTTATGTATTGGGGAAACTGTCTTTTTCCATTAATGTTCAGAGGGACACATTCTACAAGATATGGTCAAAATGGACAGAATATGTTAAACCTGTTATGTCTGATTTTTTGTAAACCTTGCTGCCATTCAGATTGATGTCTGGATTTGATATGCGATGTCAATGATTGGTTGATATTCAGGCTACCCCGCCACTCACATGTAAGTTCTGGTTGGTTTTTGTTTAGGTTTTTTATTTTATTATTTTTTATTTTATTTCCTTAGCTGCTGTTCGGTTTGTTAAAAAGAAAAAATGAGAAAAATGAGAATGTAAAATAAGAAAGAAATCAATATAATTATATCATTGTAATGTAACGGGCTTTCTCAATAAACTGGTGAAGATTCTCAGTCGTCCAGGACATGATAAAATCAAAAAAGGCGTTCAATACAGGATCAACTGGACTTTATTTGTTGCCTTTATATGTCAGCCTGTATAAAACTTCTCGGTCTCACAGCTTCCATTCATTCAGAATTGAAAAAGACTTCTGGACAGAAGTCGAAACGTTTTCTGCAACAAATAAAGTCCAGTTGATCCTGTATTGAACGCCTTTTTTGATTTTCTCAATACAATTTTTTTTTTTTTAATTTAAAAAAGAAATGAGGATCTGTACATCTTTTGATAAAATCATCTCCGATTGTTTGGTGTGAAACTCTAGATGATGTTTGAGCAGAGTTTAAATGCAAACAGTTGCTCTGCAGATCTGAATACAGTACCATACATACGTATAATCATTTTTCTTGTTGTTCTTGTTTTTTTATTTTTATAGGACACGGATACTTTTTTGTCAGTGAAACCTGCTGCTCCTCTGCCCATTTTCAGTGCAGCGGACATTGTCCAGGTGGTTCCGTCTTACTCTGTCCCGCTCGGACTGCAATGGAGAGACGGCAAGTACGCAAGTAGGTTTAACTCATCTGCTTTAACAATCAGTGTAGATACCGTACTTTTCGGCGTACAAGTCGCTTCTGTGTATAAGTAGCTTTGTCCAATTATTGGCAATAATTTGAAAAAATCCATAAATAAGTCGCTTCGCCCTACAAGTCGCATCTATTATGCGTCACCGCTACGCGACGCGTCAGCGCCTCATTTGCCCTGCTGAAAATGGCGGCTACAGAAGCGAGCACGGAAGGACTTTATACAAGATTAACACAGTAAAAACAATTATTTGTTTGCTGAGAAAAAATATATTTCTTAGCTGACATTATAGCACAAAAGTTCCTGAGCTTAACCATTCAATTCACGAAATGGTCAAATCTGCTGGATTTAAATTGTTTCGGTTTGACGTCTTCCAAACGGTCGCGTGCGCTATGAAAATAAATTATAAATAAATTGAATTTTATCTCAAATGTCTTATACAGGGCAACAGTTTGTAAATTAAACCCATATAATTACACTCTGTAAGCCTAAAAAATATCCACCGAGTGGTTTAAGAGCTATTAATTACGATATACTGTACACGGAAATAAATCAAAGCTAGCTCGACACGGTTGCGTCTCTAAAATAAAACTAATTTGATCTCAAATGTCTTATACAGGGCAACAGTTTGTAAATTAAACCCAAATAATTACACTCTGTAAGTTTCAAGAAAATCTGCGGTGTGGTTTATGAGTTATTAGGCAAATAGTATCCGTTTAGGTAGCTACTGCTAACAACATGCTAAAAGAGTGATTTTTTTTTAGCTCTGAAAATCTTCTGCAGCTAACAGTTTGTAAATGACCACCAAATAATTACGCTCTGTAAGTTTCAAGAAAATCTGCGGTGTGGTTTATGAGTTATCTTGCTAACAAACACAGTTAACATCACAGCTAATAGTAGCTACCTCCAGAGCAGGAGGCCGGGCAGCGACAGAGTCAGTCCGAGCAGAGGAGGCTTTTTTCGGATACATGAGCTGGAACCGGTCGGTGTACATTCTGGAAGTGTCCCCCTAGCAGACAAAAGTGGTACTGCACCATTTTTTTTTTCCAAAATGAAAAACGGTCATATCTGAGTCAAAAATGGGTCTAAAAATATGGGAAAAAATCCATAAATATATCGCCTCGCTGTATAAGTCACAGGACATGCAAATTAGTTTTAAAAAAAACAGCGACTTATACGCCGAAAAGTACAGTACTTCTGATTAGTTTTTAACTGACTTGAACTTCTTTGATAAACAAGCTATACAAGAAGCAGCAAATTAAACAATGAAACTCTTAAGTTAAGCACTGGTGAGCGGGGATGCAGACAAGACACTAACCTGGAGAAACCGGTCTTGTTGCGAAGGAATGTGACATTAGAGTCATCACACGTTCTCATATTTCATGAGCTCTTAAAACTACAACCTGCAAACTAGACCTGTCTCATGTTGGCTTGGAGTCACTTTGTCAAAGTCACATGAGATGAAACCAAAATAAAAGTTTTCTACCTTTCCAACCACCCCTCATATCTGTCTGCAGGTACAGGCAGGAAAACTGTGTCACGCATCAACTCCATGCCGAGTATTGGAAGCCGTGCACGCCAAGCCACAGAGACCCAGACAGAGCGGAGGGTGGTCCAGAACCAGCGGCCGACCACAGCTCATGTGCCTCTGGAGGTGGGCTCCATGGTGGAGGTCGTCTCCAACACGGGGGTCAAAGTGTACGGAGTCATCCAGTGGTTGGGGATCCTGGAGGGGAAGGCAGGTGAATGGGCGGGGATCGAACTGGTGAGCGACCTGGTGCTTCGATGCATTTGTGGTGACTTCTGTCCGCTTCAGGGCGCCGGACTTTATTGTTGCATCTCATTATTTCAGGACTTCGATGTGAGAGGCTGCTCTGACGGGACGTATGAAGGTCAGAGGTTTTTCACCTGCAAAGAAAACAGAGCGTTGTTTGTTCCTGTCACAAAGTGCAGCCCTGACAGCAGGTTCACCTGCTCCACAGGAAGTCCCCTCAGAGCCACCCAGACACCTGCAGGTCAGCTTCCTCAACGTTTCTAAAATATCACCATTGTCTGCCATCTACACAGCTTTACATCTTTTCAGTAAAGCAAAAGATGTATATTAATTACAAGCAGTTCATAAAAAAAAGTTACTGTAAAACAAAGTATCTTTATATCGAGATGGATTTTTATGTTATTTCTCACAATAATTCTGAGCGGATAATTACTGAAACTAGATGAAACTTAGCTTTTGAAGAGAAAAGGAGCACGACACAAGCTAAGAGCCGAAAGGAGCAAATTATTAGCTAAAGAGTAGAGGGCTAAATAGAGGCTAAACAGTAATAAAAGGCAAACTAGAAGCTAAAGTTAGCAGGATGGTATCTAACAGTATAGCATAAAATGGCAGAGCAAGAAGGCAGAAGCAGTTTTCAAAAAGAACAACGTTTGTGAAGACATGGGTTTAGGTTTATTTGTTGTATGCAGGTCAACACAATGCAATGAAATGCTCAAGACAAGAAAAACCGGCTCAACTCGCCAAAAAAATGACAAGAAATATCAAAGCATGCAACAAAAATATAAAAACAAAAGGCGCCAAAAGTGAAAAGAAATGGTACATCTGTAGCAGCATGGTCCCATCAGCAGGGTGGTTCTGTTGTCATTGCAGAGTTCTCAATATATTTATATGGGGAAAATGTCTGTAAAGTATTTTGAAATGTATTAAATGACACAACAAACAGAAAATCAAAAAAGGCATTCAATACAGGATCAACTGGACTTTATTTGTTGCAGAAAACGTTTCGACTTCTGTCCAGAAGTCTTTTTCAATTCTGAATGGAAGCTGTGAGAACGAGAAGTTTTATACAGGCTTACAAGTCACGCACCAACATATGAAATTGGAAACTGAAATAACACCACAAATTAACTAACATGCCCATTCTATTTAAATTGACAAAACGACACATCCCAGCTTAACAAAGGGGGGTTTGTAACACATACATGTAAATTGAAAGATCACACCTTAAACAGTAGGAGGTTCCCTTGAGGTCTCTGTTAGAAGACACAAAACTGTATGTAAATTGACAAACAACACCTCCCAAACAACAACAGAGGCTACTCAGAGAACTTTGTTAGTCTAATTTACAGACAAGGCATCCCTGCTCCCATCCGGTGTAAAACGTTTCGGAATCAAATCCAAAACTGAGTTATAGGTCTTAGACAGTTGAAATCTCAGACCTCCTCCTCTGTTAAGAGAAGGTTTTTCTCTCTTAACATACACAGCTTCCTTTACCCCCCTCTCAAACCATCTGTGTTCTCGGTCCAAAATTTGAACATTCTGGTCCTTAAGCTGGGATGTGTCGTTTTGTCAATTTAAATAGAATGGGCATGTTAGTTAATTTGTGGTGTTATTTCAGTTTCCAATTTCATATGTTGGTGCGTGACTTGTAAGCCTGTATAAAACTTCTCGTTCTCACAGCTTCCATTCAGAATTGAAAAAGACTTCTGGACAGAAGTCGAAACGTTTTCTGCAACAAATAAAGTCCAGTTGATCCTGTATTGAACGCCTTTTTTGATTTTATCATGTCCTGGACGACTGAGAATCTTCACCAGCATAACAAACAGAAAACGGTTAAATTAGATTCTGCCCATTTTCTTTACCAGCTTTCCTGCATGTCCAAGGTACGCTCGTCCATCACAGGGACACATGGAGACAAACCACCATTCACACTCAGGGACTATTTAAATTGTCCCTGAGTGGGAATGGTGGTTTAACATATGAATGCAATATACAAAGTATGTACAGTATAAGTACTGGTAGTTAGATTGGGGAGAAAATGTGAACATTTTTAAGAAAGTGTCAAATAAGTGTAAACGCAGCATCATTTTGATACAACATCCTTTGGCCTTTGCAACATGAAACTGTTTCTCTACAAACACTGCACTAAAAGTTTTAGGAAGTCCTACAGCCTGAACTGTTTTTCCAAAGTGTTTACGTTGAACCTATGGGAATGAGGATTTAATCACCGTTTCTTGCATCTGTAAGCTGCTTCACAAGTGGTCCAAGTTAACTTTTTTAACATCCATGAGCAGAAATGGAGCGACAGAATCGATCTGAAACAGTGTATGTGACTTGCTTCCTGCACGTTTAAGCAGGTTAATAATCGTTCTTGAAGGTCAACATAATTAGTGAGTCCTGAAATAGTTTACTTGTTCATTTCAGTTCCACCCTTCGAGGACACGGGGGAGGATGCACCACCTGTTCCAGAATCGAAGGCGGTGTTGTTGTTTGTTGGAAAAATGAAGGGGATACAAGGTCACAATAACTCTTGTTACCTGGACGCTACTCTTTTCAGGTAAAACCAGTTCACTGCCCTGTGGGACGTTTGACGTAACATTACTGCAGAATCACTTTCATCTTGCATTGTTTAAAGGAATTTCATTCGTAGTAGATCATGCACAATCAAATGAGCATTTAGATCAGGGGTCACCAACCTTTTCGAAACTGAGAGCTACTTCGTGGGTACGGAGTCATACAAAGGGCACCAGTTTGATAAACTCTTCGGAAATAACAAAGCGTGAATTGAAAAAAATGTACAATAAACATATTTTTAAGAACATGTTTTTAAGATAGACATTTTAAAATATATAAAAATACAAAAAAAGAATAACAACTGAATAAAATGAATTTTTAAATGCAGCTTAGTAGTGAGTTCTGCTATTTTTAGAACAGGTCCGAGGGCACCCCAAATGGTCCTTGGGTGCACCCGGGTGCCTGCGGGCACCGTGTTGGTGACCCCTGATTTAGATAAACGCATCAGAGTCGATAAGGCATTGTTTCTTTCCTCCTCAGCCTGTTCAGTTCATCTGTGACGGTGGATAATATCTGCCATAAGCCTGCAGACGAAGAACAACCCATAACCTGCACTCTGAGGGCAATCATCAACCGTTTGCGCAGGTATAAACAAGGCTTCACATATCTTTTCCATCTTGTTTTCTAAAACAAAGGCAATGATGAATTTTACTGATCAACAAGCTTTATTTGTTTAATATATGCTGATATGAGTATTTAAAATTAGGGATGCACGATATTGGATTTTTGGCCGATATCCGATATGCCTGTATGTTAAAACTTATTTGGCCGATAACCAATACCAATATTTTTTAATATATCCGATAATTCTCAATCAGGTCATCTGGACAGTTTCTTTTTTAGTAGAAACGTTTCACCCTCACTCCAGAGGGCTTCATCAGTCAGAGTAGTTCCAGCACTGATGTTACCCCACCAAGTAAATAACTTAAGTGGACCAACCAGTTTGCTGGAGCCAAGATGGTTTCTGGAGGCTGTCCTGTCCCTCGTCGACTCCTCCCAGGCAGGCAGCCACAGCCAAAGTGGTTCAAGACAAGAAAGTTCATGCTCAATAATCCAGGTATCGAATCCGATAATTCTCAATCAGGTCATCTGCTTTAACACTCAGTGTAGATACTTTTGACTTGTTTTTAACTGACTTGAACTTCTTTGATAAACAAGCTATACAAGAAGCAGCAAATTAAACAATGAAACTCTTAAGTTAAGTCTTTTAATATACTTTGTCAGAACATAGCCCTCTTTATTTAGGCTTATTTGCTACAAAAATTGTGCAACAGCAGTAAGAGCTGGTGACATATATTCAGTAACAGCCATATGATACGCATAGCACTTTAACTTACTGTATATTGAATGAAAAGTGTTAAATGTTATTTATTAGCATTAGTCACCTGCGATGCTGTCTCACTTGTGGAGGCTTGTTCCAGGTTCCTAGTTGCAGTGTGGGATCCTCTGCACTCCTGTGCATGAAGGACAGACTTTTTAAGTTTTTAAGTTCAAAGTTTTGGTCTGTCCATTGTGCCGTAAGAGTAATCATGCTAACGGGGCTAACACAACGTCCAAATGTCACCCAAGTGCTATCGTCTATTAGCTTCTCAATGGTATTCAGCTCTTATATGGTCTATTAGCTTCACAGCTATTAGCTTCTCTAAATGAGTCCCCGAGGCTCCCTGAGGCTCAATGGGACTAACCTGTATAAATAAAGGTTGAACGAATGACGTTGAAAATGACTGCTTGTAACTCGGGTAAGGCTACGTTGGAAAAATATTTCTGACTGGGGACGAAGTAGTGAAACTCAACATAGTCCAAAAAATCTTTGGAATACAACATCCTTAACGATAAAAACTTCCACACCGCCGACATTTTGCCTTCTTCCTCTCCGCCGTGATCAGATCAAGTAGGCATGCATGACATCATCACGTTGTGCTGGCGCTGCAGGCATCCTTGTCACCATGGTGTCATACAAAAACAGCGCCTTTTATATCTGTTATTTTGATGGAATGGCCGATGTCCGATATTTAAATTTAATGCTCATGTCGGCCGATACAATGCCGATAATATCGTGCATCCCTATTTAAAATCATTGTGTGTATATAGTTGTTATAGTTTGTGTTTTTAATTGCAGGCAAGGGTTTGTGCCTGCAGAGAGTGTGATGAATTTTCGCAAACAGCTTGGCTGTGAAACTTTTAGCACACATGAAAAAGGTATACATCTGTAATGTTGTATGTGCTGTTATGTCTCCATGAGGTCATGGTGACAAACGACTGAAGCTCACTGTTCTTGGATCTGTGTTGTCCCTAAACAGACCCTGAGGAGTTCATTACCGTCCTCTTTCAGAAGGTGCTTTGCATCGAGCCTCTGCTGAAGCTTAGGTATGCTCCCAAACCACCCTGGATTAAACGTCTTGCTTTGTGTTTACGTGTATAGTTAAATTACTGAATATTTGTCACCTCAGATCAGAAGCAGGAACATCTCAGGGAGCATACACCCTCCAAATCTTCCTGGAAAAACAGCAGATCAGACAGATGCCCACCGTCCAGCAGCTGCTTGACACGTCCTGCCTGTCAGGTGACCTCAAATTTGAAACGGTGAGTCCTTTATCCTACAAACTAAAGTGTCCAAGCCTTTTTCTGAATGTTCATATATTGAATTTATTGCCCTTTTTCGTGCCATAGATGCCCTCCTGCTTGATCATCCAGATGCCGAGGTGTGGAAACAAGTACAAGATGTTTTCTCACATCATTCCTACCACTGACCTGGACATTACAGACCTCCTGTACAGCTGTGAGCGCCTGACTGCATCATTTAACAGCTGATATTGTGTATGAAATGTGATTCGAAATATATTTACTAATTACCTGCTTTACTGTCCCAACAGCTCCAAGGGAATGTTTCATCTGTGGATGTTTGGCAGAGTTTGAGTGTCTTCAGTGTTTACCAGATTACAAACTGCAACCAGGAAGAATCAAACAGTACTGTGGTACCTGTAACACTCAGGTAGACCTTTTAAAGCCATTTTAGATGTGTATTAATTCATGAAATTAATCTGCAGTGTATAATTTCCAGCTGTTTTTTTTTTTCTTTCTTCCTATTTTAGGTGCATGCCAATCCATCCCGGTGCAGTCACTGTCCAAGAGCGCTTGTAGTACCAGCAGGTGTAGTCACCGACGGTCCTGTTCCCAGGCACAAAGTTCATCTGTTTGCCGTGCTCTGCATTAAAACCAGCCACTATGTGTCCTTTGTCAAATACGGTCCTGGTCCGCACTCGTGGATTTTTTTTGACTGCATGGCAGACAGATGTGGTAAGACAGATTTCAGCCATTTGAAGGTGTTTCCAATATATTGCCTCAAAAAGTACTTCTTCTGATGTGTGCTTCATTTGTTTTTGGGCTTGGTGTTGTTGCCTATGAATTTTGAGTTGGGCTTTTTTCTCTTCCTGTGAATGCAGCCTTGACGGTGATAGATAAAGGCCCGCTTAAGAGCAACTCTTGACGTCTTACAGCTGACCTTTATCTCAGTTTCTGAGCTGATCTCTAATCTTGAGGTCGCTTGCTCTTTCTTCTGCAGGCGACGATCAGAATGGTTACAACATTCCTGAAGTCCAAGCCTGTCCTGAGATCGGTGACTTCCTGTGTCAGCCAGAGGAGGAGCTGACCCGGGCTAATCCTTTTCAGGCTCCTGAGATGGTTCAAAGGCTGCTGTGTGACTCCTACATGCTTTTGTACCACATACCAGCCATGTGACTTTCAAAGCCAAACAATGGAGAACTTTAAATGTGTTTGCAGACAAGGACGCGATGTTCCATAACAATGCCTTTTGACAACTTTACATCTCTAGTGAGTCCGCTTTTATGCACTTTAATGCATCCAGACTGCAGGAACTGAAATGGATGGAGGACAACAGAAATGTATGTTCAGAAATCTGGATTGGATCAAACTGAAAGCTGAGTTTGCACAAGGAAAATCTAACTCTCTAAACTTTTTTTATTGTCTTTTTTAACCATTGATTTTCGTATAGTTGTACTGTTTGTTCTAATAATTATAGTCAAATAAAGTTGACTGCAATAAAACATTTAAATCTGTATCTCCCACATCTTCCACTCTGAGTTAAAAACTTGCTTTTATTCTTTTTGATATGGGTAAAAAATGTGTAACAGATATGTGAACATTTGAGTAATTTATTGTAAATAATTTCTCTTTTATTTTTTCCCCACTTTTGTAAATACAATAATTTATTAAACTGTAAAACATTACAACTAGAAACCAGTAATTAAACATCAGCAAAGCAATTTTTACAGAAATCAAGCCTGCACTAAACTGTGTATGTATATATATTCTCTGATCATGTTATGAGGCGGCAGCTCTAACCACTGTGCCACTGTCACCTAACTTCAGGTGTAACAATCAATTAATTTGATTAAAAAGAACAATGTCCTCCAAATTATTTAAATAGCATTTTATTTATGTAATGCCAAGTTGGAAAAAAGAAAGTAAATCTTCAAATCACATCTACTTTTTTTAATCACTCATTTTAGGAATGCTGTGTTGCATCACAGGAAATCTAAAGAGGAACAATCTAAGGATGCCTCCTGTTGGAGATAAAAAGAAGCACAACAGCAACAACAGAAGTTAAGAGCAAAAGCATTAAATGCAAAGAGACATTTGCAGCAGTTGTGGACAACCAGAGGGACATTTTCACACATGGTTAGGTTTTTGAAGTGTTTAGGTCAGATGACTAGGACTTCAAGTTTAGATTTAAAAGCAATACATAAAAAACTATTCAGTTAATTTATGTATTTAAGCTAAAATTATTGGATTTTCCTGTCATGGATAAATATGGAAAAGTGTCAGCTAAAAACAGGTTTACTGTGTTGTTCAGTGGTTATATGTAATAACCATGGTTGGTTATTATTACCATAATTACCAATTATATAACCATCAGTAATGATGGTTGGTTTTATAGGAGTACTAAATGAATAAATAAAATACCTTTATTTTCTTAACCTCATGGTATGGTGATTGACATTTCTGACATTCTAGGCAAGATATGCCTGTGTAACACAAATTTATTACAATATATTAGATATTAGATAAATATTAGATATATAAAACAATCTGCAGGATGACCTTCCACCGTATTTCTTTTTTTTTCTCTCTTTCCTTTTATAGATGGCCTCCCTTCTCACCTTATAGCCATCCTCTTCACACCATAATGATTTTTTAAAATTAGGATAGAAAGAAAGGAAAGATGGAAAGTAAGACCACAAAACACCACAAATACTGTACACACAGAAAGCACAACACACCCGACCGCCATCTGTAAACCTGCAAAGAACATGACAGAACACAACAACAAAAGACATGTATAAAAGACTTAGAATATTCATGGCTTTGCAGTAGTTCTCCATAAATATATATACCCATATACATACATATACAGTATACATGCATATGCAGTCACATGCACATCTACATACTGGTACATACGATACCTGCATGTGCATCCCTGCATCTATTAGTGTGTGGTTGTGAACATGCATAAGTGTATAAGACTTCTCTAGAACATTCAATAGTGACTGCGAAGCATCAGAGACCCGACCCCCAAAACCCGAGGTAGACAAAGGGGGGACTAGAGCCCAAGACCCCAAGAGGGACCCCGAGCACAGAGCCCCCAGGGCCACCCAGACAGGACCACCATATTTCTTGAGGCTGGCCGCTCATATCATCGCACATATTTAACCTGTCCACAAGCCAAAACTCCATTCCAGACGTTTGGAAAACAGCCTTTGCTCTACCTTTGCTGAAGGGAGGTGACTCCGCCTCACTGAACAACTATCAACCAGTCTCTAAACTCTGTACTGTATTTTAGCCATGGTTCTAGAAAAACTGATAAACTTTCAAATCAAAAAGTATCTGGATTCTTTTAACATCTTACCTCTCCATCAGTCGGTTTCAGGAAACAACACAGCACAACGACTGCTTCACTAAAGGTTTGTAATGTTGTCACTGAAGCACTGGATGCTAAGGATTATTGTGTTGCACTTTATTTAAAAGGTTTTGACACTGTGGACCATGGTAAATGGACTGTACTTATATAGAGCCTTTCTATCTTCTCAAGATACTCAAAGCTCTTTACACTACAGTCTGTGCCTCATTGACCCACTCTACTAGATCTCTACAAAGCTAATTGAACAAATCATTCTAAAGAAACTAATCAGAGCTTTAGATCACATTCATACACTGATGGGACACATTGGAGGCAATGAGGGGTTCAGTGTCTTGCCCAGGGACACTTCAGCATGTGACTTCTGGTGGAATCGAACCCCCAACTCTCGCATTGGAGAACGACTGCTCTAGCCACTCAGCCACAGCTGCCCTCATGACATCTTATGTCATAAGCTCTCAGAAATTGGTTTCTCAGATCACACCAATGTTTGGTTCACTAACTCTCTCAGACCGGAGGCAATATGTTCAACATAATGGTATTCTTCCAGTTATTTAACGGTTAACAATAGTGTGCCACAAGGATCAGTCTTATGTCCCACCCTCTTTACAATCTACATAGGTAATGTAGGTCAAAGCATCCCTGATCAAGCATCCCAGTGGCTCAACGAGGCAAGCCTGTATAAATAAAGGTTGAATGAATGACACAGTACATCCTTACATTTCTATGCTGATGACACAGTTGTTTATTGTCGAGCTAAAACAGTTTCTGAGGTTTTCCAGCTTTTGCAATCTGCTTTTGACATCATCCAGTCAGATTTGTTTAATCTCAAACTTGTCCTAAATGCTGATAAAACCAATGAGATATTGCTTTCATACAGGAAGTCGGTCCCAGCAGTTCTTCCTCTGATCTTATCCTCAAATGGTGTCCCTATTGAGTTTGTTGATTCCTATAAATATTTGGGTTTCTTGGTCGATTCGCATCTCTCTTTTAAACTCCACGTGGAAAACTTAAGGCCCCGGCAGAGCTATGCGTACGGCCTGTACGCCGCTCTACACGCGTGTTCTGTGCGCAGGCATTCACAACACAAGCACAGTTCTGCGTTCGTTCTCGCGTTAATTCTGCGTTTTCTTTCCAAATTCTTGTCGTAATTTGAGCAGCTGCGTGCAGAGCGTTTACCTATACGGGACAAACTGAGGTCGCTGATTGGTCATTTGCTGACACGCCTACTGAATTGATTGACAGGTCGGGTGGGGGGGAAAAAAGGCACGAGCTGGCTGGCTGCAGCAGCTGCGGTGTTCTAAACTTTATATGTCAATAAAAAGTTCTAAAAAATAAAAACAGGGAGCGCTGGTCCTGCAGCCCACAGCCCACCAGGAAATCTGTAGAACCTCGCGCAGCCACGTAGGACCCGAGTTTAATTCGCTCGTGACAAATTAATTCATTTCAGTTATGGAGTCAACGGAGGAGGAAGCGATCACTTGACTTTTGGCAAAAAACAAAAGAAAAGACCAGATCAGGGATGAAGAAGAGGAATTTAATACATTTGTGTCTCATACAAAACAGTCCGGTGCCGGGCAGTTTATTGTGAGACAACGCGCCTCGCGTACACGGTCGTAAAATTTGAGCTTTGCGCGTTCGTGCCCTGCGGGGCTACGCTTGTGCCTCTGCGTACGTACGGCGTACAGCGGCCGTACGCAGAGCTATGCCGGGGCCTTTAGTAAAGAAACTGAAAGTTAAACTGTGTTTCTTTTTCAGAAATAGATCCTGTAACTCTAAAATGCCTTGTAACTGTAAATTTCCTTCCCTCCATTGACTGTGGTGACATTATTTACATGGATGCCCCTACAAGCACCCTGCAGATGTTGGATGCTGTCATTAAGATTCATAACTGGTTGTAACTACAGTACTGTACCCACCACTGCACCCTGTATTCACTGGTTAACTGGACATCATTAACTGCAGACTCTCTCACTGGTACATTTTCATATTTAAATCACTTCTTGGTCTGTTGCCTTCATACATCTCCTCCTACATGTCTCTGTATGAGTGCAGCTACAGCGTGTGCTCTCAGGACATGATTACCTGCAGTGTCCCCTCAGTGAGGACTGAACTTGGCAAAAGGGCCTTCTCCTACTCCGCTCTTGTTTCCAGGAATATCGTGCAAAAAGATCTGAAGATCTCAACCATGACCTCTCTTAGTGGCTTCAAACATCTGTTAAGTTCATGCAAACCAATGCAGACATGTTCCTGTTTTTAGTTTTGTAGATCGCCTTATAATCTAGCTGTTGTTGTTTTGTTTTTAATACCATTTCCTTTATTTTTTCTTTCATTTATTCTTCTCAATTTGTATGTCTATTGTTGTCTTTGTTGTCTACAGGTAGTCCCCGATTTACGAGCGAGATCCGTTACAACGAGGCGCTCGTAAACCGGAAATCTCGTAATTTGGAACGGCCGCCATTTCTCTCGTAAATCCGGAATTTCGCTCGTAAATTGGAACGGTTTTCGCTAGCGCGACTACAAACACTCTATTTTCATCCAAAAACTGCTTATGAGTGCATAAAAATGATCGGAAACGTGTGTCCATATGCTTAGCTAACTAACTGTGGTGAAAAAACACATGAAAACTCAGTATTTTTTTCGTTTTTTCCAAAAATTCGCAGCTCGTAAGTCTGGAACCTCGCAGATCAGAGCGCTCGTAAATCGGGGACTACCTGTATTGTTGTCATCATTCTTTGTTAAAAATCAGGTTTTGTAAATGAGTCCTCGAGGCTCGATGAGACTAACCTGTATAAATAAAGGTTGAATGAATGAATGAATGAATGAATACTGGCATGGAAAAGACAACTTGGTTCCAACAATGAAATTATTATAGCTAATTAAACAACAGCTAATTATTTGCAATTAACTCTAAACCGTAGTTTAGATTATGCTAACAGATAAGCTGTTTGCATCATATTAAGTCAAACCTGCTTCAGCAGGTTTGACTCAACATTTTGTTCCAGAGAGCTCAACAGAGTGTAAAACAGTCTAAACACAATCTATTTTCTGTTGTTTCAAAAGTTGTCATTAATAATAATAACCATAATAATAATAATAAGAATAATAATAATAAGAAGAATAAGTGCTGTGTGCGTTCATCATGTTCCTAATAGTGAAATTAGTCTCTGCATTTAACCTATCACACCTGGAATTACGGAAGCGTATTGCAGTCATGCATGAAAAAAAAAATTCTTGAGCTTATGTAGTAAAAATGTGATATTATGTAGTAAAAACGTGATAATTATGTAGTAAAAATGTGATATTATGTAGTAAAAATGTGATATTATGTAGTAAAAACGTGATATTATGTAGTAAAAACGTGATAATTATGTAGTAAAAACGTGATATTATGTAGTAAAAACGTGATAAGTATAGATGTAGAAACGTACTCATCCACATGATATTTCAGGAGGAGCGGTTCCTTTAAATATAAAGTAGACCTGAAAATTTGCAGCATTCCTCGGTGGCACAACTGAAAGCGCATCGGCTTTAGAATCCAAACTTTGTCCGGCAGACCCGGGTTCGATCCTGACCTGGGTGAACTTTTTACGTTTGTTTTTTATTTGATAAATAAAATAAAAAAGGAGTTTGTGTTAACCACAGGCATATTAAGTCTATGGTGTTAACCGGTTTGACATTAGCGGCGTCTCCACACCTTCTCTTTCCACCTCTCTTACTATGAAGTCCCGCCTACAACTCCCACACAACACAAGTTCTGTGTTAAGAGAGGTGGAAAGAGAAGGTATGGAGACGCCGCTAATGTCGAACCGGTTAACACCATAGACTTAAAGCCCCACTGACATGATTTTTTAATTTTCATAAAATTGCTCAAAATATATATCTTTTATCATTTAAATATGTTCGTTTTTGCAAACAAAATGATAAATCACTTTAATTTTGCTTTAAAAGTGATTTTGAACTTCAAGCCGTGTTTAATCATGGGAAATCCGATTACACGCGAACGCACCATCTGTGACGTAGTGAGAGGCAGAGCTCTGGGCTTGTCACAGTGCGCGGGTATGAGCAGCTTCGACATGAAGGTAAGTCTGATACAGCATCAGACCTAAATTAGATCCTGTTGTTTCTTGTTCCATCACCCAAACTATTTTCTGCTTCCCAAAATGAAGACAAATAGCTCAAATCTTCACATAGATTGCTAAATTAGTCGGGTTTTAAATTGTCTGCTATTAAAGAGACCAGAGCCCTCTGCCTCACACTACGTCACAGATGGTGCGTTCGTGTGTAATCGGATTTCCCATGATTAAACACGGCTTGAAGTTCAAAATCACTTTTACCATACCATACCATACCATTTTATTTATAAAGCAGTTTCAACAGGAACAAGTCCACACCAAA
>JBBPBX010008284.1:0-62959 GCA_038048925.1 Garcialebias charrua | reverse complement strand
CTGATTAGTTTATTTACTAACTTGTGTTTGGACGACCTTATTATCCCATGAAGTCGGTGAGTTTGTGAGATCTTTGTCTTTTGTGGAGTCATTGAACGCCTTGTAAGGTTTGATCTGATTTCGATGTACCCATTTAGCAATTGGCTCTTTGCGGCCTTTGCTGATTTTGATTTCGTAGACGACTGAGGACACTTTGTCTGTTATCAGATGAGGTCCAGTCCACCTGGGCATTAGTTTGCGGGCGAGAGTTCCGGTCTCGGACCCTCCTTTCCCGGTTGCTGGGGCGAACGTATAGTACCAGACTCTGTCTCCCACTTGGAGTTCATTGTGAGAGGCCTTTTGGTCGTAGTACGCCTTACGTCCTTCAGCGGATCTTTCCAGGTTTTTCTGGGCGAAAGCAAAAGTGTTTCTGAGGTGTACATTCAAATCTTTGTCTTTGGCATGGCCTAACATCACCCCCCTTTGGTCATGGGGGACCACGATCACAGGTGAGGACGTCCGTCCATGGGCACAAGTTAGGATGCCACCGTTTAGTTTAAGCTGTTCGCGCAGCTGAGAGAAGACGGTACACAGGAATCGTTTAGGTTTTGGCCAACGTATCTTCTTACGTTTACCTCTTTCCGTGTAATTCAGGTGTGTCACAACTGTCGGCGCAGTCGCAGGTGTGTCTGATTGTACAGACTGCGACGGGTCACTGTCGTTGTGTGTGTCTTCCCACTTCTTGACTGAAGAGGGGCTCTTTGAGTCTGTAAAAACTATGTCATTTCTGACTAGTTCTAGACACAAATGTTCCTGAACCAAGGTTTCATCGAAAGCTTGGCTGATAGCCGATTTACCTGTCCCAGGGGACAGTACAGCAACCTCGGTGTGGGGTCCTTGGATCTCCACACCTTTCTCTACCTGTGGTAGGTAATGTGAGTTTGCCCCCTTCTTGTCTGATGAGGGGTCCTCGTAATCTGCAACAATGATGTCCAAGTGACTGTCAGCGTTTGGATGACTGTCATTTTCTGGACTCAGATGCCCTTGAACCAAGGTTTCATTGAAAGCTTGGTTGAATGCCGAATTACCTGTCTCCGAGGACAGTACAGCGTCATCGGTGTGGGATCCTTGGATCTCAACACCTTTCACTACCTGTGGTAGAGAGTGAGAGTACACCCCCCTTTTGTTGGAGGAGGGGTCCTCAAAATCTGTGACACTGAAATCCAAGTGACTGTCAGCATGTCGCGGACTGCCACTTCCAGGACTCACATGTCCTTGAACCAAGGTTTCATCGAAAGCTTGGCTGATAGCTGAATTACCTGTCCCATAGGACAGTACAGCCTCTTCGGTGTAGGATCCTTGGATCTCAACACCTTTCACTACCTGTGGTAGGTAGTGTTCAGTGAGTGCTGACTGTGTCAGCTCGCAGAGGAGGTTCTCTTGTCGGGCCAGAGTCTGGTCCAACTGTTGAGTCTCTACTGTCTCACCTGTAGTTGAAGGTTCACTTACCGGGCTCTCGTCCTCGGATGAGGAGTCCCTTGTGTCCACTGCGGTACCTGCGGTTAGGCAGTCTGTACCACAACGAGGAGGCACTTTTATTGGCAGGGGTTTTCTCACTGTTGCCCACATTTTCTGTTGACCATAATCTATAATCGCTTCAAAACGGTTTATAAAGTCTTGGCCAACCAGAAATGGGAATGAGTCAAGTGTGGACACATACACTGGGTGGTGTAGTGTCGTTTTGCCAATCTGCATGTGAACCATAGCTATGGCTGTTAGGGTTGTTCTCGTCTCTGCGAGACCCTGTAGCTCAATAGCACATTCCTCAAAGGGTATTTGCCCGTCAACACCGTTAGCGGCGGTCCTCAGCTCCTCGAACAGCTTGGCCGACATAATAGTTATATCAGAACTGCCATCCAGGAGGGCTTCACGCTCAAGGACACCTTCCAGTGTGATGGGCAGGTAGGCTTTCTTAGCCACCCCCCTTTGCATAAAGTTACACAGAAACCTCACAGGTCTTGGCCCACGTTTCTGTTCACGTGTGACTCTGTCTGTGTAATCTTGTTTACTGTCAGCATCTTGTTGGCTGTCAGCATCATGACCTTCAGGATGTTGTTGTGTGTCAGCAATTGGTTTGCTGTCAACATCCATGGCAATGTTGGTAGTAGTGTGCGCTGAGTTATTTGTGTGCTCTGAGTCTTTGTGAAAGACAGTGCTACACATCGCTCCAGGTTGGTCAATGTTGATAGTGTCATTATCAATGATAACGCCACTCATTGTATCAGTTCGGTCATCCTCTGTATCATTCAAGTTTTCAAACAACCAACTTATGTCCACTATCTCCTCAGAGCTTAGAGGTATGTTGCCTTTTTCCTGGAACTTCTGTGACCTTTTGCTACTCCCGGACTGTCCAGTCCGCAGTGCAGGGGCAGGAGCTTTGCTCGGTGTAGACCGCGGAGGGTCACTTAAAGAGCGGGCGTCCACCGTTTGTGGTTTTTTGCTTATCTCGGGCAGCTTCGTCCGAGGTGCAGGGACAGGACGTGTGCTCGTCCTTTGAAATCGTTTTATGTACTCTGGGTCTTGTCTGAGCCACTGTGGGGTCCTGATGGAGTGGACCCTCTCACTTGTTTCACCCTGTTTAACGTCCATTATTGTATTGATTTTGTGTGAAAAAAAAATCAACAGATTTGTCTCATGTTAGTGTTTGCAAATAAATATTCACTTTTAATGTAGCACTGAGTCAAATAAACTAATCAGCTGAGGTTTACGCGTTTCACTGTGTAATAAGTATTCATAGGTACCTTTTTTCAGGTTTTTACCCTCAATGAACTTTGTAAAAGTTAAATGCACTCTTGCAGTGTTAACTTTAAAATAGAACTTACGTTCAAACAACAGTTACTAACTAACCCAAGCAGCCTGATTTCCGTTTTTCTTACTCAAACGCTTATAAAAGAGGGCTGACTTAAATGCAATGACTTCACTAAAATGTGACAGGATGCTGCTTGAGCATGCCTTTAAAAAGATGTCTTGCAGTCTCAGTGAAACTGATTTCGTACTGCATTTGACAGTTATCAGGAGTGAAAAATGTAATTTTGTTTGTTATTTTAAACTTTTTATTTAAAATAAACTGGAGTATTTAATTTTACACAGAAAAACGTTAAAAATGACATTTTTAACTAAAAGTGTAAGATGTACACACCAATTCTGTTTAAAATTCAGAGATGTGAAGAGCATAATGTGGAAATGCTCTGTTCTCCATCATTTTTTTTTTATTTTTTTAATTTGAAAATCAAATAAAAATTCCCTTTTGAGTGTTATTTTAAATCTCTTCAGTATTTAAAATGAGCACAAATTGTGTGTCTGTACCTCTGTTATACTAAAATTTGTATTTAGAATAAACAGGAGTTTTTGTTTGTGTACAGAACAATTTTAAAAGCTGGTAATTCCACCATAAAAATGCTGACTTTTTATGATGTTTTTGAGAAAACTCATCTGTCAACGTCTTTTAACCAACAGGGGGCAGCTTCGAGTCTTAATGTTTGTTATCACGAGGAGACTAAATTTTTCATTCAGTATTTAAACTAAAAACTACCTTTTAGAGTTAGTTTCTAGTATGTTCGTGATAAACGCTCGAACTGCGGTCTTGTCAGAGACAAGTTTATGTTGCTAGACAGTGTTGATGGCTTCAGATGAGTGTTTAAGTGTGTGTTCGTGTGTGAACGAGTGTGAACCAGCGAGTGTGACCTGTCACTCAAAGTGCGGCACCTGGAAGTGACGACAAAAATGGGCGGGCCAACGCAGCGTGCGTAGCGCGTCACCAGCTTCGTACGTGAGCGAGGCGGAGCTCGCTACAAAATACGTGACGTCAACAAATCAATCACAGCGTATGTAGTTCATTCCCAAGCGTTCATGGTAAATGAAGTTTTCTTACCTTCGCCCAATGAAGTACCGGAAATGACGACAAAGTGGGCTGGTCGCAACGGCGTGCGACGTGATTGACAGCTCACAACAGCGAATCAGCGTTCGCCACAAGAGTGATTGACAGCACACAACAGCGAATCAGCGTTCGCTACAAGAGTGATTGACAGCTCACAGCTCTCGTTTCATCCAATCACAGCTCATAAACAAACGTGTACTTGGACACGTAGCTCTAACGTTAGCTCGCACAACAGACCACAACTTTATAGACTCTTAAAACAACTCAAACGCTTCAATTTAACTCCCCAAAACTCTGAAACATGCGGCGAACACACCTAGACAGGCCAACTTAGTTACGCTCAGTAACACAGCACTGCAGCTGTTGAACAAACACGGACTCACTCGGAGCGCGTAAAGGTCGGTTCCGGTCCACTTCGTCGTGGAGCAGAAACTTGGGTCTGAACAGAACCACTATCCGACTACGTTCTACAGTAATATGCTTCTATGACCTGCTCTAACATGTAAAATGCCACAACAGCAATCTTGTAGATGTTAAATTAGCTTTCAGGCTTCTGACTCGGCGGTCAAACAAAGCGTTGTACAGGAGTCTGCGTGAACTGGACCGAAACAGGACCAGAACCACCACAGACCACGGCTGACAAAACTTCACCTGAATGCTTCCAACAGCGTCTAACAGAGATGAAACAATAACAATCTCACAGCTTCAAATGATAAAAACATGCAGAATCTGCCTGCTTTGAACACTTCCAGCCAAAATCATTATCCTCAGAGTTTAAAACTTGGATCCTCTTATGCAAACATGACGTTACAGTTCATGACTGAGACCACAGATATCAATAAACTTTCAGAACCACGTACGAAGGCCACCAGATGTAAGAATTATGAGGAGGTCAATATTAATACTGACCTCTTTATCCTTAATTAATCTACTTATTCAGATTGAATAGTAAATTCACGGATTCTGTTCTTTTTCAGTTTACCCAATATCTCTGTGATCTTTATGATGGATAAATAAACAGAGCCATTAAGTGACAAAGACGTTAACTTAGTTTGATATGTCAAAGAGACACTATCATTTATTTAAAATAAATCAACTAAATTAACACCATTACACTTGATTGACATGATTTCACTTTCTTTCAAATTAAAACGTCAGCACACTTAAATTATAACAACAGACATAAATACTAGATGTTAAACATATTTAGTCTGTGGCTCTTTAACTTAAAATAGTTTCCAGCTTAGATTGAGAGGGGAAAGAATAGGAGGAAAGATTTAAGAAGAATTGGGAGGTTAAGAGAGGAAGTTTATCTTGCATTTATGAAACCAGATGACACTCTTCCGTACGCGTCCAGCTAAGATATCATCACACCTCCAGCAAGCAAACAGCTGCTCCTTTACCTTAAGACGTCCGCCTTGGTTCTGGCAAAGAGCTGTGGTCAGCCTTGGACTGACGAGTCGTCGGTCCCGCAAGTCCAAGCTGGACTCCAGACGTGTTTACCTTGTCGGTGTCGGTGATACTCGCTTTCGTCGGCAGAAGCCGTGACAGTCGTGGTTTCTTGGCTCAAGATAATTTATTCCAGGAAGGAATAACAAAGTTTGAGAGCTCTGCTCCTTAAAAGTGGACCCATAACAACATGTTATCAGTCCTTAGCTGAAGACGCCGGTCGTTAGCTCTTGACCACACGTGTCCAGCTCTTGGGAAGGTTCACATCTCTTTCGAAGCTCCCAGCAAACTCTGAGGAACCTGCTGGTTCCTTCCAAACTCTGCAGACTCTCTGAAGCCTTTCAGCAAAAGCTTAGACCAGTACTTAAGGAAGGACCAGTCGAGGAGTTCATTTGTCTTATCATACCCAAGGTTAAAGCCAACAGCAGAGAGAAATGTTTAGGAAAAAAGACAGATAACGCTGGAGCCCTGCTCATGAGACTGTCTCTGAGTTTCTAAACAAAACCGTCCGGTCTCTGTGACCCGAAGGCTTCACCTTTAAACACAGCAGTGAAAACAGTTTAACTCTTACAGAATGACACAGCTTAAAAGCACACATCATGAAAATGACAAAAGTTATTCTTTTGATCACCCATCCATCCATCCATCCATTTTCGTCCGCTTATCCGGGGTCGGGTCGCGGGGGTAGTAGCCTAAGTAGGGAGGCCCAGACTTCCCTCTCCCCAGCCACTTGGAGCAGCTCCTCTGGGGGAATCCCAAGGCGTTCCCAGGCCAGCCGAGAAACATAGTCCCTCCAGCGTGTCCTGGGTCTTCCTCTGGGTCTCCTCCCGGTGGGACATGCCCGGAACACCTCACCAGGGAGGCGTCCAGGAGGCATCCTAACCAGATGCCCGAGCCACCTCAACTGGCTCCTTTCGATGTGGAGAAGCAGCGGCTCTACTCCGAGTCCCTCCCGGATGACTGAGCTTCTCACCCTATCTCTAAGGGAGAGTCCAGACACCCTGCGGAGAAAACTCATTTCAGCCGCTTGTATCCGAGATCTCGTTCTTTCGGTCATAACCCAGAGCTCATGACCATAGATGAGGGTGGGAACGTAGATCGATCGGTAAATTGAGAGCTTTGCCTTTTGACTCAGCTCTCTCTTCACCACGACAGACCGGTACAGCGCCCGCTTCACTGCGGACGCTGCACCTATCCGCCTATCGATCTCACGCTCCAGTTTTCCCTCATTCGTGAACAAGATCCCGAGATACTTAAACTCCTCCACTTGGGGCAGGACCTCCTCCCCGACCCGGAGAGGGCATGCTACCCTTTTCCGGCTCAAGACCATGGCCTCGGATTTGGAGGAACTGATCCTCATCCCGGCTGCATCACATTCAGCTGCAAACCGCTCCAGTGAAAGCTGTAGATCACGAACTGATGAAGCCAATAGGACCACATCATCTGCAAAAAACAGAGAAGCGATTCTAAGGCCACCAAAACGGATCCTCTCAACACCTTGGCTGCGCCTAGAAATTCTGTCCATAAAAGTTATGAACAGAATCGGTGACAAAGGGCAACCTTGGCGGAGTCCAACTCTCACAGGGAACGAGCCTGACTTACTGCCAGCGATGCGGACCAAGCTCTGACACCGGTCGTACAGGGACCCAACAGCCCGTATCAAAGGGCCCGGTACCCCATACTCCCGGAGTACCCCCCACAGAAGCCCCCGAGGGACGCGGTCGAATGCCTTTTCCAAGTCCACAAAGCACATGTAAACTGGTTGGGCAAACTCCCACGCACCCTCCAGGACCCTGTTGAGGGTGTAGAGCTGGTCTAGTGTTCCACGACCAGGACGAAAACCACACTGCTCCTCCTGAATCCGAGGTTCGACTATCCGACGGACCCTCCTCTCCAGAACCCCTGAATAGACCTTACCAGGGAGGCTTAAGAGTGTGATCCCCTATAGTTGGAACACACCCTACGGTCCCCCTTTTTGAATAGGGGAACCACCACCCCAGTCTGCCAATCCAAGGGAACTGCCCCCGATGTCCACGCGATATTGCAGAGTCGCGTAAGCCAACACAACCCCACAACATCCAGAGCCCTAAGGAACTCAGGACGAATCTCATCCACCCCCGGAGCCTTGCCACCGCGGAGCTTTTTAACCACCTCGGCGACCTCAGCACCAGAGATTGGAGAGCCCGACCCAAAGTCCCCAGGCTCCGCTTCCTCAGTGGAAGACGTGCCAGTAGGATTGAGGAGGTCTTCGAAGTACTCCGCCCACCGACTCACAACATCCCGAGTTGAGGTCAACAGCACGCCATCCCCACCATAAATGGTGTTGGTCGCGTACCGCTTTCCCCCCCTGAGACGTCGGATGGTGGACCAGAATCGCCTCGAAGCCGTACGGAAGTCATTCTCCATGGCCTCTCCGAACTCCTCCCACGCCCGAGTTTTTGCCTCAGCAACCACCCGAGCCGCATGCCGCTTGGACTGCCGGTATCTATCTGCTGCTTCCGGGGTCCCACAGGCCAAAAAGGCCCAATAGGACTCCTTTTTCAGCCTGACAGCATCCCTCACCGCCGGTGTCCACCACCGGGTTCTAGGGTTGCCACCACGACAGGCACCAACAACCTTGCGGCCACAACTCTGATAAGCTGCCTCGACAATAGAGGCGCGGAACATGGCCCACTCGGGCTCAATGTCCCCCGCCTCCCTCGGAACGTGTTCAAAGCTCTCCCGGAGGTGGGAGTTAAAGCTCCGTCTTACGGGAGACTCTGCCAGACGTTCCCAGCAGACCCTCACAATACGTTTGGGTCTGCCAGGTCTGACCGGCATCCTCCCCCACCATCGGAGCCAACTCACCACCAGGTAGTGGTCAGTTGACAGCTCCGCCCCTCTCTTCACCCGAGTGTCCAGGACATGCGGCCGCAGATCAGATGAGACGACAACAAAGTCGATCATCGAACTGCGACCTAAGGTGTCCTGGTGCCAAGAGCACACATGGACACCCTTATGCCTGAACATGGTGTTTGTTATGGACAATCCATGACGAGCACAGAAGTCCAACAACAGAACACCGCTCGGGTTCAGATCAGGGGGGCCGTTCCTCCCAACCACACCCCTCCAGGTCTCACTGTCATTGCCCACGTGAGCGTTGAAGTCCCCCAGCAGAACAAGGGAGTCCCCAGGAGGCGCACCCTCCAATACCCCCTCCAAGGACTCCAAAAAGGGTGGGTAATCTGCGCTGCCGTTTGGTGCATAGGCACAAACAACAGTCAGAGCCCGTCCCCCCACACGTAGGCGAAGGGAGGCTACCCTCTCGTTCACCGGGGTGAACCCCAACGTACAGGCACCGAGATGGGGGGCAACCAGTATGCCCACTCCTGCTCGGCGCCTCTCACCGGGGGCAACTCCAGAGTGGAAGAGTGTCCAACCCCTCTCAAGGAAACTGGTTCCAGAGCCAGAGCCATGCGTTGAGGTGAGTCCGACTATTTCTAGCCGGAACCTCTCAACCTCACACACTAGCTCAGGCTCCTTCCCCACCAGAGAGGTGACATTCCATGTCCCAATGGCCAGCTTCTGTAGCCGAGGATCAGACCGCCAGGGTCCCCGCCCTCGGCCACCACCCATTCCACAATGCACCCGACCCCTTTGGCCCCTCTCACAGGTGGTGAGCCCATGGGAAGGGGGACCCACGTCTCCTCTTCGGGCTGTGCCCGGCCGAGCTCCATGGGTAAAAGCCCGGCCACCAGGCGCTCGCCAACGTGCCCCTCCTCCGGGCCTGGCTCCAGAGTGGGGCCCCGGTGACCCGCGTCCGGGCGAGGGAACATTGTTTCCATTTATTTTTCTCATCATAAGGGGTCTTGTGGGCTGCGCTTCGTCTTTTGATCACATTAGAGTAAAATCAAAGATAGAAATAGTCTCTATTGGTGACTATATTTATCAGATTATAGCTAAATGAATGATTTTGTAGTAAATGTCTTGCTTTACTGAGAGGTCAGTAAAGGTCATCACTGGACAGTTCAAAAACCTTAATTTGACCCTGGGTAGGTCCACTACAATTGCCCACCCTCAACTCTCACAGTATTCAATCAAACCACCAGAACAACAAGGTTTTGCTTCTGGGGGGATAAACAGGAGTTAATGGAAGCCATTTTCTGGCACCAGAGTTTAGTGGCTAGGGAATCAGACTTGGGATCCGAAGGACCCAGGTTCGAACCCCGGCCACGGCACACCTTGGGGTGTCTATGAGTGCACATCTATTTTCCCCAGCTCCCCCGGCGCTGACTACGGCTGCTCACTGCACCACCTGGTGGTGGTTGGGTTAAATGCAGAGGCCAATTTCGTCTGTCAAGTACGGGAAACATACACAGATGACAAAAATGTGACATTTATTTATTTATTTTTATTTATTTAACTGAGAGAAGTACTGTGGGAGAAAAGAGGGCCCTAAACCCTCTATTAAACATCTAACTAACAGAAGTGTACAATTTTTTATAACAACACAGAAATAGAGATTTGGTGATAAATAATAACAACCATTAAGTTTGTACTATGCTCTTTAAATTAAATCACACCAAACATGTTTTTTCACATTAAATGTCCAGAGTGAACGTTCAGACAACATTAGAAGTGCACTTCAAAACAAAAATAGAGATTTGGTGATAATAATTAATGACCATTAAAGTTTTAAAGATTAAAAAACTAATTAAATAAAATTATGCCACTTGTTTTTTTTCTCACAGTAAGCAAACATTCAGAAAACGTCAGAAGTGTGCACTTTCATATCAAGACAAAAATAAAGATTTGGTGACAATAACCATAGGTTTTAAACATATATAAAAAACTGATTAAATGATCACAGCAAACACTTGTTTTTCACAGCAATTGATAGTTTACAGTGCCATCAGAAGGGTAAACTTTTTACAACAAGACAAAAATAGAGATCTGGTGACAATTAACAACCATGTAATTATGGTTATAGATAAAGAACCCATATGAGTGGGGGTCTCGTACGTGGGCCCATTGCTCTGTTGAAGATATAAAGACTGATTAAAGAAGTCACAGCAAACATGATTGTCATGTCAAGTGAATGTTCATAGTGAACGTTCAGACAATGTTCAGACAATGTCAGAAGTGCACACTTTTTGTAACAAAACAAAAATAGAGATTTGGTCATAAATTATAACAACCATTAAAGTGTCAAAGATGTAAGAAATAAGTGCAGTGGACAAATGATTATTTTTTTGTTCAATGCAAAGACAAGGCTGTCCGTCTCATCTGTAAAGAGGCGGTGGCGGCATTCAAAGAATACAATCTGCGGCGACACTATGAATCCCGTCACAAAGACAAGTATGATAGCTTGCGTGGCCTAACATGCTAACGTGGAGGGGCTAACGCTAATGCGCGCAGCCTTTTGGATGGACACCGCGGAGAAATGGCTCCCAGTAAGCTATTCACTACTAATTAACTATTTATTATTGTTCCAACATCTGTGAAGAACCCAGAAAGGGTTATTTGATTGTGCTTTCTGGAAAACAATACATTTTTACATTTAGGCACTCCTGCAATCGTCACACTTTTTCCTGTTACAAACTGACTCCGGCCCCCCACCAGAGAAGGGAAAAGTTATGTGGCCCTCACAGGAAAAAGTTTGGGGACCCCTGCTTTACAGTATCATGAATAAAATCTTTAAACTGGACAATTTCTTCCACAACGTCCATCTCCAAGTCCGCTGAATATTTACTTTGGAGATGAGATGCTTTGTTTCTTAGCTCTTAAACAGTAACTCCAGAAAAATTGTTCAGGAAGCCAAAAATGGTGTTGAGGTTATCATATGCAGCACACCTGCATTTCCATATTTTTCTATGTGAGACTTCAGAAAAGGATCAAACTCACTGATTAACTCCAGTATTCCCAGATAATTCCCATTATCAGTTCGGCCAAATATGTCACTGTTTCCTCTAAGAGCCAGTCCTCTCTCAGCTAAAAACTTCACAGCAAACTTGACAACAGACACGACTCTTCTCAACACATCAGTCCAATATGCACACTCAGATTCAAATTGTTTCTGCAGTTCTGTGTCTATCAGCTGGCTGATGCAAGTGAAAAATATGTCGGCATTGCTTTTCTATGATGTTCGCTGTTTTCATGTTCTTTCATGCATTCAGTTGCATGCTTCCAGTCACAGAAACCAGTTTCAAAGCTTGACTGACTATTAGCATCGCTGAAAATGCGGCATGCAAAACAAAACGAGCTTGTAACTGTGATAAGTTGGGAATGTTACGCACGTGGGACTCGCATGGTGTGGAGAAGCTGACAGTGTGACTGAGCAGAGGATGGAAACAGCCCCGTACGAGCGCGCGCGGCGGAGCGGCTTCTCCTGCAGACTGCCTGCTTCTCTGACTGAAGTTCAACTAACGTGTCCACTGTTTGCCATTTCCAGCTCCGGTGGATGCGAGCAGCCACACTCACCCGCTGTCGTATTTATTTCCTGTTGTCCGCCATTGTAAAAAAATATAGATATTGACCAGCGTGAAATGACACCCCCCCATGCGTATGATGAGTTAAAACTGGACCAATAATAAGCAATCCTTTAAGATGGACGTTTGACAGAACAAATTAGAACCTTTTTCAAAGGCGCTAACAAAATCATCTTAGTCATTGGTTAAATTCTGACACTATCCGTTCACAACAAAAAAAAAGTATGGGGCGCCTTGGGGCCCCCAAAATTCCGGGGCCCTGGGCTGAAGCCCCTGTAAGCCCGTGCGAAAATCCGGGCGTTACGAAAATAAATTATAAATAAATCAAATTTTATCTCAAATGTCTTATATAGGTCAACAGTTTGTAAATTAAACCCATATAATTACACTCTGTAAGCCTAAAAAATATCCGTTGAGTGGTTTATCTAAACAGTACGGTAGGCACCGGTGTCTGTTCACGGAGCTAACTGCTAACAGCTAAAAAAGCTTCTTTTTTTTTTTTAGCTCTAAATATCTTCTTCAGGTAACCGTTTGTAAATGACCACAAAATAATTACGCTCTGTAAGTTTCAAGAAAATACGCTGTGTGGTTTATGAGTTATCCTGCTAAAAAATACAGCTAACAAAACAGCTAACAGTGGTTAGTTCCAGAGCAGGAGGCCGGGCAACGACAGAGCAGTCCGAGCAGAGGAGGCTTTTCGGACACATGAGCTAGAAACGGTCAGTGTACTCCTCTGGAAGTGTCCCCTAGCGGACAAAAGTGGTACTGCACCATTTTTTGCCCAAAATGAAAAACGGCGATATCAGAGCCAAAAATGGGTCTAAAAATATGTGAAAAAATCCATAAATAACACGCTTCGGCGTATAACACGCAGGACATTCAAATGAGTAAAAAAACTGTGTGTTATACGCCGATTTTTACGGTACCTCCATTCCATGTTCTCTAACAGCATCAATTTTTCTCCTCTTTGGCCTCCCTCTTTGTCTTTTCCTGGCAGCTGCATTTCTACATCCTTCTACCAATATTCCCACCGTCCCTCCTCTGGACATGTCCAAGCCATCTGTCTGGCCTCCCTTTATCTCCCAGTTGTTCAACATGTGCTGTACCTCTGATGATCTCATTCCTGATCTTATCCATCCTTGTCACTCCTAAGGAGAACCTCAGCATCTTCATTTAATATAATAATGTCACACATTTGTCATCTGTGTATGTTTCCATACAAGACGAAATTAGTCTCTGCATTTAACCCAACCACCTCCAGGTGGGGCAGTGGGCAGCTATTGAAAGCGCCCGGGGGGCAATTTGGGGGTGAGGTGTGCTGCCCATAGACACCACAAGGTATGCCGTGACTGGGGTTCGAACCTGGGTCCTTCGGGTCCCAAGTCGGTTCCCCTGCCTCTACACCATTTTGGCCCCCATTTCTGCCACTTCCAGTTCTTTCTCCTGTCTTTTTGTTAGTGACACTGTCTCCAGACCATACAACATAGCTGGTCTCATCACTGTCTTGTAAACTTTTCCTTTGACCTTTGCTGACACCTTTTTGTCACAAATCACTCCTGAAACTTTTCTCCATCCACTCCATCCTGCCTGGTCTCTTTTTCACTTCTTTACCACATTTCCCATTTTCTTGGACAGTGGACCCCAAGTACCGTATTTCTGGTCTATAAGTTGCACCTTTTTGCCTAATTTGCATGCCTTGCAACTTATCAGAGTCATAGTCAGTCAGAGTACTTTTATTAACATTGCACAAGTTTTCACCAATACAGCGTGAATATGTACGCACAGTCATCCTGAAGGGGGGGTGAGTGTGTGAAGCTGCTGCCTATTCAGACCACATGAGACATCAAATCACATTATGTTCTTCAGCGCGGCCTCTCTCATCCGTATCGGGATGAAGGTCAAAGGTGTGAAAAACAAGGAAAGTACCATGAGGGTCACAGCGTTGGTATTAAAAAAATGTATCACATTTTGTCTGCCAAGACTTCTTTTGGATTTATAGCTGAACTAGCAACACTGGCAGTAAAACGAGAAATATGAAAGCTATATAAAATTACAGTCCCACCACAAATATGTTTAAAAAGTGTGCTGGTCATAATATTTTAAACAAGTTGATTTATTTCAGTAATTGACCTTTCGCAAAACCCCGCCCCCAACCGGCCATTGTCCAATCACACGTCACTAGCATCTCCGGCTATGTAAGCTAGGTCCGACATTCTACAAGATGGTGAAGCGATGCGCCTATGGATTGTGTAAATCAGACAGCAGGTATCCCAAGAGTTTGTCTGGTGGAGTCTTGTTTTTTCCCTTCCCAAAGCCGAAAACACAACTGGAACGGTGTCAACAATGGATAAAACAGTGTGGAAGGCCTCACTCCCAGCTTAATGTCTCGAAGATAAACAAGCATTCGTATGTATGCTCAAAGGTAAGACAAACATGAGCGTCTTTCTTTAAATTTAGCTAAATAAACGCTTAAAAATATACAGTATTTCTTCGCTGACTTATGGGTGATAGTAGACGTACTCCTGAGTTTAACGAAATGTTCAAATCAGCTGGATTTTTAAAAAAAAAGTTCGCTGATTTTTATGCAGGCGCCAGGCGGGTCAAACCGGAGCTTTCTTTCTTTAAATTTAGCTAAATAAACGCTTAAAAATATACAGTATTTCTTCGCTGACTTATGGGTGATAGTAGACGTACTCCTGAGTTTAACGAAATGTTCAAATCAGCTGGATTTTTAAAAAAAAGTTCGCTGATTTTTATGCAGGCGCCAGGCGGGTCAAACCGGAGCTTTCTTTCTTTAAATTTAGCTAAATAAACGCTTAAAAATATACAGTATTTCTTCGCTGACTTATGGGTGATAGTAGACGTACTCCTGAGTTTAACGAAATGTTCAAATCAGCTGGATTTTTAAAAAAAAAGTTCGCTGATTTTTATGCAGGCGCCAGGCGGGTCAAACCGGAGCTTTCTTTCTTTAAATTTAGCTAAATAAACGCTTAAAAATATACAGTATTTCTTCGCTGACTTATGGGTGATAGTAGACTTACTGGATCTGGAGGATATTGCGCTGGTATTGCTCCAAAATGAGTCACTAACACGCACTGGTATACAAGCTATCCCCGTCATGACGCGCTAACACTCACCGGCTACAGAAAGCTTGACGGGCGTAGCAACAGTAACTAAGGGGGCGGGGCTTCTGCGAAAGGTCAATTCCATTCAAAAAGTGAAACTTTCATTAAACTGATTTCAAGTTTATTTATTTTAATGCTGATAATTAAAACCAACAACTAATGACAACCCTAAATTTAGTACCTCAGAAAATTTGACTATTACTTGAGATTAATTTTTTTTAAAAATTATAAATGTTGGCCAACTGAGAACTATGAACATGAAATGTACAATATGTACATCTTTGAATACTTAGTTGGGGGTCCTTTTGCAAGGACCATGGTACCATGTTCATACTTTTCAGTTGGCCAACATCTATAAAAATCCTTTTTTTAATTTTTTATCTCAAGTAATGTAATTTTCTGTTACCGGTAATGAATTTGGGCTTTTCATTAGTTGTCAGTTATAATCATCAACATTAAGAATTTTTTTTAAATATATCAGTCTGTGTGAATGAATATAATATACAAGTTTTACTTTTTGAATGGAATTACTGAAATAAATAAACTTTTTCATATTCTAATTTTATGACCAGCACCTGTATTTGCATCTCTCCCCCCAAAAAATGTGTTCCTCAGTTCTGTGTGAGCCCGTGTCCTCCACTTCTTTGTGGCACATTTTAAATGTCCTGTGTGACCCTCCACCTCCACTTCTTGTGGTGCATTAAATGTCCAGTGTCCACTTCTTTGTGGTGCATTAAATGTCCAGTGTGAAAGCCCCACCTCCACTTCTTTGTGACACGTTTTAATTGTCCAGTGTGAGCGCATGTCCTCTACCCTTTTTGCATGTTTTAAATGCTCTGCAGCATGAGTCCTTATAAAATCCTCTCTTGCCGCAGAATCCCCATTCATGATTCCATCTGCATTTGCAAAAAAACAAACAAAAACAAAAAAGAGTAATTAGTCATATGCAAAGGCAATCTGGAAAATGCACAGTGCCTTGCTGGGGTCTCCCCTATAACTGGATTAATAAATAATAAAAAAACATCCATCCCAGCAAATGTTGATAGGTGGCTTGTTCACCGTCAGTAAGGAAGAACAATCTGTTGAGCGATCTGGTTCAAGTTCAGAGTTATGTGAAATGTGAACATCCAATTCAGAGGGAAAATCATAAGAATGATTGGCATGATGGTCTGAATGAATACTGCCATGATCATCATCTGAAAAGGACCCATTTACAGGAATATCTACAGTTTCTGGTTCATTGGTGCCATCATCATGAAGAGAGTCAGAACTTTCAAGTGATTCACTGTGTTCACTATGCATGGCAATGACTTCATGCTGAAATGCAGGAGAATTTTTAACAAAATCTTGAGAATCATCTTGGTCATCATCTAAACACTTAAATTTCCGCTTGGCAGCAAGATGAGTTTGTCTCCAAAGAGTAGATTTAGGAACAGAATAAATGTTTTTTTGCCATTGTCAATGAGAGTTTTTTAGAAGCCTCAGTTTCAGTTCCTCCACATAGGACAAACAGGTTTAACAATGTCAATAAAAACAGCTTGTTCACATGCAAATGAGGAACATCAGCCTGACGGTCATTAGGGGCCTTGATGACTCACAGGGTGCTCATGCAATAACAGCATTGGGGGATGGGGGGAGGGACAACAGTTCAAGTCTGTAGTGAAAAAGGTTAAAAAAGTAATAATAATCTTTCCACTTGAACGTCTTCAAGTTTCTTCACCTTATCCAGCTGAGTGAACTCTTTCGATCTGTATGGTTCAAACCGTTCAGAAGCTTTGTGTTTGCTTTAAACACTCACCGGTCTCAGAGTTTATGTAGTTCTTGTCAGTTGATCTGTTGAGAGTCGCTGCGTAAGTGACCTCCACAACCTGGACGTGTTCGTTTCTCTCTTCCTGTTCGGCGACATCCACGCTAGAAGAGGGATTCAGGCCCCGTCATAGGACTCCTAAACCCAAACCCGATGAAACGATGGTGTAGTGGCAGGGGAATCGGACTTGGGATCCGAAGGACCCAGGTTCGAACCCCGGCCACGGCACACCTTGGGGTGTCTATGAGTGCACATCTATTTTCCCCAGCTCCCCGGGCGCTGACCACGGCTGCTCACTGCACCACCTGGTGGTGGTTGGGTTAAATGCAGAGACCAATTTCATCTGTCAAGTATGGGAACATACACAGATGACAAAAATGTGACATTTATTATTTATTTTTAAAACTCAAATATTTTTGAGGCTAGCTAACTCTGAAATTAAAGTAAAATGTCCGAAGTTGCAGTTCAAAAGCCTTAAACCTGTCTTGGTGTAACTTGGAAGCAGCTTATAAATTTTAATTAATTCAGAATAATTTAATGAGCAAACACAAACCTTCATTATTCAACTGGGGTTAGGAGCATAAGGCCTCAAGCCCTTACCTTTCTTGTTGGTATCTGCTGACCAGGGGATTTGGTTCAAGCATCAAGATCCAGCTGCAGGGCGGTGCTCCTCTGTGTTGAACCAAACAAACTAAAATGGTGGCAATGATGGGAAACCTTCACCACAAGGCATCCTGGGAGAAATCAAAGGGCCAATGAAAGGGCCTCCAACCAACAGTGGGGGTTGTGATTGCCCACCCTCAACTGTCACAGTGTTCAATCAAACCACCAGAACAACAAGGTTTTGCTTCTGGGGGATAAACAGGAGTTAATGGAAGCCATTTTCTGGCACCAGAGTTTAACTGAGAGAAGTACTGTGGGAGAAAAGAGGGCCCTAAACCCTCTATTAAACATCTAACTAACAGAAGTGTACAATTTTTTAAAACAACACAGAAATAGAGATTTGGTGATAAATAATAACAACCATTAAAGGTATTGTGACATGATTTTTTTACTATTCATAAAATTGCTCAAAATATATATATTTTATCATTTAAATATGTTTGTTTTTGCAAACAAAATGATAAATCACTTTAATTTTGCTTTAAAAGTGATTTTGAACTTCAAGCCGTGTTTAATCATGGGAAATCCCATTACACGCGAACGCACCATCTGTGATGTCACACCGGGCAGAGCTCTGGGCTTGTCACAGTGCGCAGGTATGAGCAGCTCGACATGAAGGAAGTCTGATACAGCATCAGACCTAAATTAGATCCTGTTGTTTCTTGTTCCATCACCCAAACTATTTTCTGCTTCCCAAAATGAAGACAAATAGCTCAAATCTTCACATAGATTGCTAAATTCGTCCAGTTTTAAATTGTCCGCTATTAAAGACACCACAGCCCTCTGCCCAGTGTGACATCACATATGGTGCGTTCGAGTGTAATCGGATTTCCCATGATTAAACACGGCTTGAAGTTCAAAATCACTTTTAAAGCAAAATTAAAGTGATTTATCATTTTGTTTGCAAAAACAAACATATTTAAATGATAAAATATATATATTTTGAGCAATTTTATGAATAGTAAAAAAATCATGTCACAATCCCTTTAAGTTTGTACTATGCTCTTTAAATTAAATCACACCAAACATGTTTTTTCACATTAAATGTCCAGAGTGAACGTTCAGACAACATTCAGACAACATTAGAAGTGCACTTCAAAACAAAAATAGAGATTTGGTGATAATAATTAATGACCATTAAAGTTTTAAAGATTAAAAAACTAATTAAATAAAATTATGCCACTTGTTTTTTTTTCTCACAGTAAGCAAACATTCAGAAAACGTCAGAAGTGTGCACTTTCATATCAAGACAAAAATAAAGATTTGGTGACAATAACCATAGGTTTTAAACTATATAAAAAAACTGATTAAATGATCACAGCAAACACTTGTTTTTCACAGCAATTGATAGTTTACAGTGCCATCAGAAGGGTAAACTTTTTACAACAAGACAAAAATAGAGATCTGGTGACAATTAACAACCATGTAATTATGGTTATAGATAAAGAACCCATATGAGTGGGGGTCTCGTACGTGGGCCCATTGCTCTGTTGAAGATATAAAGACTGATTAAAGAAGTCACAGCAAACATGATTGTCATGTCAAGTGAATGTTCATAGTGAACGTTCAGACAATGTTCAGACAATGTCAGAAGTGCACACTTTTTGTAACAAAACAAAAATAGAGATTTGGTCATAAATTATAACAACCATTAAAGTGTCAAAGATGTAAGAAATAAGTGAATGAAATTACACCAATTTTTTTTTCTTACAGTGAGTGAACGTTCAGAGTTAACGTTCAGGAAACGTTCAGACAACGTTCAGATAATGTTCAGACAATGTTCAGACAATGTTCAGACAATGTTCAGACAATGTTCAGACAATGTTCAGGCAATGTTCAGGCAATGTTCAGGCAATGTTCAGGCAATGTTCAGACAATGTTCAGACAATGTTCAGACAATGTCAGAAGTGCACACTTTTTGTAACAAAACAAAAATAGAGATTTGGTCATAAATTATAACAACCATTAAAGTGTCAAAGATGTAAGAACTAATTGAATGAAATTACACCAATTTTTTTTCGTACAGTGAGTGAAGGTTCAGCGTTAACGTTCAGGCAAAGTTCAGACAAGGTTGGGTCCTGAACATTCGACCTTTAGACGACGTTCACTGAACGTCATCTGAACATTTGCTTGCTAGCTGGGTGTGGCCGCCATTTTCAGTAGGGCAAATGACGCGTCGCGTAGCGGTGACGCATAATAGATGCGACTTAAATAAAGGTGCGACATGTTAATGGATTTTTCCAATTTATTGCCAATAAATGGACAAAGCAACTTATAGAGAGGTGCGACTTTTCAGGCGGAAAATACGGTACTTGAAGTCCTGCACCTTTGTGACCTCTGATCCTTGTAGCCTCACTGTTCCACCAGCCTTCCTCTCATTAACACACATGTACTCAGTCTTACTACGGCTGACTTTCATTCCTCTTCTTTCAAGTGAATACCTCCACCTCTCCAAGTTCTCTTCCACCTGTTCCCCGTTCTCACCACAGATCACAATAGCCCCTTTCATAAGTCAAATCCGCGCAATTGCCGCACAGACCAGTCCGGCTTTAATCCTCCCCGGGTCATTCATAAGACCACAGTTGAAGGCGGGTAGGTCCCGCTCACATAAATATGTTCATAAATGAACCCGTAACGCGGATCCAAAAGAGGCGTGGAGCAGAACTCAGCTGAGCTGAACTGGACCGCAACGTATTTATTGTGGGACAGACGTCAGACGTTTACAAGTTGTTGTTTCGTGTCATTTTTAATATTTCCTCAGTAATAAGCCTACAGTTGCACTGTCTCCCTCCAGCGCGCGCGTGCACACAGCTCCTCCGCTGCTGCTCCTCCGTTGCTCAGAGAGAGAGAGAGAGAGAGAGAGAGAGGGAGAGAGAGAGACTAACTTTTACAAGTTGTTGTTTCATGTCATTTTTAATATTCCCTTGTTAATAAATCTGCTTGTTGATTAATCCTGCGGTCGCTCACTGATATCATCATATTCTGAGCGCGGATCCGCGGGTTGCATTCACAAGTAGGTCTGCCCGGCTCGGGTCCGGATCTGATACTACCTCTGCTCGCGGATCAGGGACGCATCAGATGCGAGTAAAATTTACTTGCCTATCCGCCTTTGTGTTTTTTCTGAATGCTTGTTGGAGGACTGAACACGTATCAGGCCCGGACTGAGCTGTCGTATGAAAGGGGCTAATGTAATCTGCAATCATAGTCCATGGGGATTCCTGCATGACCTCATCTGTTAGTCGGGCCATCACCAAAGCAAACAAGAAGGGACTCAGAGCCGATCCTTGATGCAATCCCCCCTCCGCCTTGAAGCTATCTGTCACTCCTACAGCACATCTCACCACTGTCCTGCTGTCCTCATACATGTCCTGTACCAGTCTAACATACTTTTCTGCCACTCCAGATTTCCTCATGCAATACCACACCTCCTCTCTTGGCACCCTGTCATATGCTTTTTCTAAATCCACAAACACACAATGGAGTTCTTTCTGACCCTCTCTGTACTTCTCTATCAACATCCTCAAAGCAAAGATGGCATCTGTGGTGCTCTTTCTTGGCATGAAACCATACTGCTGCTCACAGATAGTCACCTCTTGTCTAAGTCTTGCTTCCACAACTCTCTCCCAGATCTTCATCGTGTGGCTCATCAACTTAATTCCTCTGTAGTTGCTACAACTCTGTACATCACCCTTGTTCTTAAAAATGGGCACCAGCACACTTCTTCTCCATTCCTCAGGCATTTTCTCACCCTCAAATATTCCATTAAATATTTGAGTCAAAAACCTCACTGCCATCTCTCCAAGACATTTCCAAACCTCCACTGGAATGTCATCAGGTCCTACTTCCTTCCCCTTCTTCATTCTTTTCAGAGCTTTCCGGACTTCACCCTCACTAATCTTTCCCACTTCCTGGTCCACAGTTTCTATGACCTCTACTCTTCTTTCTCTTTCATTCTCTTCATTCATTAGCTCTTCAAAGTAATCATTCCATCTTCCCATCACACTCTCCTCACTTGTTAGAACATTACCATTCCCATCTTTAATAAGCCTAACCTACTGCACGTCCTTTCCAGCCTGATCCCGCTGTCTTGCCAATCGGTACAAGTCCTTCTCGCCCTCTTTAGTGTCCAGTCTCCCATACAACTCATCGTATGCCCTCTGCTTTGCCTTAGCTAATTCCCTCTTTGCTCTATGTCCCATCTCCTTATATTCCTGTCTCCTCTCTTCAGTCCTCTCACTGTCATATTTCTTCTTGGCTAATCTCTTTCTTTGAATGGTGTCCTGCACTTCACTATTCCACCACCAGGTTTCCTTATCATCCATTTTATGTCCAGAAGACACACCAAGTACCTTCCTACCTGTCTCTCTAATTAGTGTTGCTGTAATAGCCCAGTCACTTGGAAGTTCTTTATTACCACCCAAAGCCTTTAACACAGGGGTGTCAAACTCATTTTGATCTGGGGGCCGCATAAAGCTTAATTTGATCTCAAGGGTGCCAGACCAGTACCGTAAACTCCTTCCAAAATTACATAGAACGAACAGTAAGTCCACTTTTTTCTTTGTATTAGTGCAAAGAAGAAATAAATTGTAAAAATATTTACATTAAATGAATTGTCCTTTTACACTTTTCCTCAGTTTAACATTTATTTAAGTGCATTAGACATTAAAAAAACTGATCAGCACTCAGTGATTGCACGTTTTAACACATTTAGTCAACAAACTGTTTTGTTCAGAAATTTAGAAATGAAAGAATTTAAAATCCATTTTCCACATCTAGGAAGCAATTGTGAACACATAAATTGAGCTTTGAGCGTAGCTTTGTTTTTTTAATGTTCATTAGTGAGAAAACTTGCTCACAACGGTAGGTAGTCCCAAACATGGACAACATTTTTGCAGCCAGTGCTGTCAATTTAGGATAGCGTGGTAAGAGATGTAAAATGTGTCCAAGCCCACAGAGACAAATTTGTCTTTCAATTCTACATCACACTGCAAATCAATGATTTCAAGTTGCATGTCAACAGGCACATCAGAAGCTCTGACTGTGAATGGTGAGAGAAAAACTGCAAATTCTGTCTCGAGTTCGCCTTTGTGGCGGCGCCGACACGACTGCGGCTTCGTGCACGTCGGCCCATCTTTTAAGACGAGTGTGCGTAATTTCAATCATGTTGTATTGTGCCCTGGTGCAATGTCAATAAAGATCTATTCTATTCTTCTAAAGACCTGAAATCGTTTCTCAAACTCCCTCGGCAACCCTGAAATCTTGTCTTTGTACTGTTTCACATCAGGATGAACGCTTGCTGCGCACACATGTCGGACACAGGGAAAATGAGCAGGGTCTCCGCTTGCTATCTGCGTCTCTCATACTAAAACACAGCGCCAATGGGTCCTAGAGGCGCTATGTTTTAGTAGGACAACATAGGAACTGACTAAAACACAGCGCCTCTATCGGACAACATAGGAACTGCGGATTTTTAAGAAAATAACGTCTATTCTCTTTTTTTAATAATTCAGATTTATCCTCTGGCGGACTGAACTCCCTGGCGGGCCCGCGGGCCGTATGTTTGACACCCTTGCTTTAACAGCTTGTCTCTGAATTTCTCACGACATGCTTCCTTCTTTAGCTTCCACCATTTGGTCTTCTCTGATTTTACTCTTTTTCTCTTCTTCACAACACCAGTCATTCTACACACAACCATCCGATGCTGTTTGGCTACGCTCTCCCCTGCCACAACCTTACAGTCTCCAATGTCCTTCAAGTTTCCTCTTCTACACAGAATGTAGTCGACCTGTGTACTCCTTCCTCCACTCTTATAGGTCACTCTCTGTTCCTCCCTCTTTTAGAAATTGTTATTGACTAAAGCCATTTCCACTCTCTTGGCAAAATCCACCACCATCACCAAACCTTCCTGGTTTCTTTCCTTGACACCAAACCTACCCATCACTTCTTCATCCCTTCTGTTTCCTTCACCAACATGTCCATTCAGGTCTGCTCCAATCACCACTCTTTCCTCCCTGGGAATACTCTCTATCACTTCATCCAGATCTTTCCAAAATGTATCTTTCTCCTCCCCATCACATCCAACCTGTGGAGCATAACCACTGACTATGTTTAGCATCAGACCTTCTACTTCTACCTTTAGACACATCACCCTATCTGACACTCTCTTCACCTCTACTACATTCTTTGCCAGCTCCTCCTTCAGGACCACCCTTACTCCATTTCTCTTTCTATCCACTTCATGGTAAAACAGTTTGAAACCTGCTTCAATGCTGCGAGCCTTGCTGCCCTTCCACTTGGTCTCTTGGACACATAAAACATCTACCTTTCTTCTCTGCATCATGTCGCCCAGCTCTCTACATTTGCCTGCCATTGTCCATACATTTAGAGTTGCAACCCTCAGTCCTACATTCTTCACTTTCCTCTTCTCCCTCTGTCTCCTGACACGTTTCCATCCTCGTGGTCTTTGACTAAACGTAGCACAATTTCCACCGGCACCCTGTTTGTCAACAGCACCAGTGGTGGTCGTTGTTAACCCAGGCCTCGACCGATCCTGTATGCATGAGCATCGTAAGATGTATGCTAGGTCCCTCAAAAACTCTCGAACTTTATTTTACTCATCTATAATTTCTGATAACCCAGGTAACTCCAAAATACTTTTTTCAACCATCACTCACCTCCTTCAGCCACGAACAACTTCACTCACTGACTCCACTAATGATCTTTGTAATAAATGTATCTCCTTTTTCCAAAACAAGATCCAAAAAATCAGATCAGCCATCACCTCTTCACCCTCTGCCCTTTCTCCGGCTGCAAATGTACAGCTTGAGAACCCTCCTCCCTTCAGCTTGTTCCCTGAGGTCTGTGTGAAGGAAGTTGAAGCCACTGCCAGGGCCATGAAACCTTGCACATGTGCTCTTGACCCCTTCCCAACAGTCCTGGTCAAGGCTAACATTACCTCTCAGTCCTCTTATCACCACCATAGTTAATCAGTCTCTCCAATCTGGTCATATTTCCTCTGTCTTGAAGTCATCTATAATTAAACCTCTTCTTAAAAAACCTTCCCTTGATCCTCATGACCTGGCAAATTACAGACCCATTTCCAACCTTCCCTTCCTCCCTAAAGTTTTGGAGAAATTAGTCTCGGTTTATCTACAAGAACATCTACATGACAATAATATACTGGATACATTTCAATCAGGTTTTCGAACAGCACATAGCACTGAAACAGCTCTGATCCGGGTCATAAATTACCCGTTGGACACTGCAGACCGTGGTTACTCCTCTCTCCTTATTCTTCTCGATCTTTCGGCAGCCTTTGATACGATTGATCATTACATTCTTCTCCAACGCTTACAGCATTTTGCAGGACTTACTGGCACTGCCCTGGAGTGGTTCCGATCATACCTGACAGACAGAACAGAGTTTGTCTCCATTGGGCGTGCCAAGTCATTGAGCCATCCTGTTTCTTGTGGTGTGCCCCAGGGATCAGTTCTGGGACCCCTCCTTTTTAACCTATACATGGTACCACTTGGGTGTATTATCAGCAGCTATGGGGTCTCATTCCATTGCTATGCTGATGATACTCAGCTGTATCTTAAACTGGGTAGCAATGTGTCTGAGACCCCATCTACATCATTCTTCAGCTTCTTTATTTTCTCCACTTTCTTCTCTTTCCACACTCACAGCGTGTCTGGAGGAGATAAAGGCATGGATGCAGCAAAATTTCCTTCACCTTAACCGTTCAAAAACGGAAGCAATTCAAATTGGTACATCACATCAAACTCAACAACAAAAAATCCTCAGTATCACTTTCTCTGGCCAGAACATTTCTCTTTCCAGTTCAGTCACCAATCTTGGTGTTATTTTTGATCCACAACTCACCTTTGAAAGCCGTATAAAGCATATCTGTAAAACTTCTTTTTTTCATCTTCGAAATATTGCAAAGCTTCGGTCTACACTGTCCTTCACTGATGCAGAAAAGCTTGTCCATGCCTTTGTCTCCTCCAGACTGGATTACTGCAATGCACTTCTCTTCGGGATTCCTGGCAAGAAGTCAGAGTCAGAGTACTTTTATTAACATTGCACAAGTTTGCACCAGTACAGCGTGAATATGTATGCACCGTCATCCTGAAGGGGACTACGTGTGTGAAGCTGCTGCTATCAGGACACCATATGAGACATCAAAAACTACAGTATGTCCAAAACAGCGCTGCCAGGGTCCTGATGAGAGTGCGTAAGTATGAACACATCACTCCTATACTGCGTTCACTACACTGGCTTCCTGTTTCTGCCCGGATCACTTACAAAATTTATCTGCTCACCTTCCAGTGTTTGTACGGTAATGCACCATCTTATTTAAAAGAACTTCTCACTCCTCACTGTCCTTCCCGCACTCTCCGCTCTTCCAACACCCATCTTCTTCTCACTCCCAGGTCTCGGTCTCGCACAATGGGAGACCGGGCTTTCTCCTGCGCTGCCCCTCGGCTGTGGAACGCCCTGCCCTCATATCTGAGGGCCCCACAGACCGTGACATGTTTTAAAAAAGGTCTTAAAACCTTTCTTTTTATCCAGTTTTTTAATTAATTTATTGTGCTTTTGTTTTTATTGCACCCAGTTTGAGTATTTTATCTGCATTTTGTGATTTTTTTTTTTTTTTTTTTATGCGATCATCTGTGAGGTTCCATCCTCTTGGTCAGGGGTGCTCATTAGGTAGATCGCGATCTACTGGTAGATCTCTGAGGTAGTACTGGTAGATCGCAGAATGACATTAAAAAAATAATTGTTAGCCTATCAAAGATCCCGTCACTTGATTGACATACAGGGCAGCCATTCACAGCCCTCATTCAAACCAGGTCTGAGAGATTTTCAGGGAAACACCATCCCCGCTCCCCCACTCCCGAAGGTGTGAAATTCTCCGTGTGTGAAGTTGTACATACAGACGCTGCAGTCCAAAGTTTTTCTGCACTAACAACAGATTTAAATAACGTCAGAGAGCTGAGTGTTTTTCTGCTACTCACCCTTTTTCAGCATGCAGGAGCAACACTAATAAAATCCAGGGTCCAAAGAGACGTTATTCACCAGTTTGGACGTAACTGTGATCATGCAGTCGCTGCATGCACAATGAATACAGCTGAGCCCAGGGTTGCCAGATAAAAAAATGTCTTATTTACTACCTCTTTTCTGTGCACATGTTCAAGAAACACAACACAAACTTCATCTTGCTCAAGATGAGAGTTCTGGAGTTAAATTCAAAGCAGTCTGCTCCTCGAGACAAGTACAGTAGTGTTAAATTATTATTTTATCTATGAATGTTTCTGTTATTATTTTGTATAAATGTTTCTGTTCAGTGCCCTGAGATTACTTCTTTTGTGAATTGACGCTATATAAATAAACTGAATTGAATCTTAGAACATCTTTACTCAGCAAACACAACAGTTTAGGTCAAAATACTATCATTTTAAAGCCACAGTACTATAGTTCATAATTTCTTATCTGGCAACCCGACTGACATGAAAACTACAGCATTTTTCATGTAAACCAGCTTATTTTTTGTTTATTACCCCCAATAAACATTGAAAAATCACTAATGTTTCCACAGGTTGTTTTCGTGTAAACGGGGCCTTATAGTAGGTAGATCACTTTGACTTGATCATTTCAAAAGTAGCTCGCATGCTGAAAAAGTCTGAAATCCCCTGCTCTTGGTTGTTCCTCCACTTAGTTGCATTTATGGTTGATTTTAATCTTGATTTTATTTAATGTTCATTGTAGCACTTTGAGATCTGTTGTATGTAAAGTGCGTTATACCGTAAATAAAAGTTATTATTTGCTTTGATGAACTCACATTATGGTTTTGGCAAAAGTGTTTTACATTGGATGCCATTCATGACACAACCCTCACCATTTACCCGGGCTTGGGACGGCACAAGAGATACACTGGCTTGTGCTCCTAGTGGCTGGTTTATATTATTGACCGAAATTAAGAAATATATTGTGATAAAATTTTGGCCCCATCATCCATGTACAAAATCCAACAATGGTCAGTCAGGTCATCTGGACAGTTTCTGGACAGAGCAAATTGGTTGGTCCACTAAAGGAGTGTACTGCTTAGGGAGGAAAACTATTTACTTGGGACCCCTCAGACTGTTGAAGCCCTCCAGATAGAAGGTGAAACGTCTGTCCACAAAAAAGAAACTGTCCAGATGACCTGATTGACCATTATTGTGATGGATATATTAAAACTTGTATTTTTAATGTACCATAATTTCCTGACTATTGAGCACACCTGAATATAAGCCGCCCTCACTAACTTTAAAAAGAAAAAAAAAACTGTACATATATAGGCCACGCTTGTGTATAAGCCACAGGGGTCCACGTTGTAACATGAGATATTTACACAAAGATTTTTTAAAAACTTTTAATTAAATACCAGTAGCATACATAAATACGTACAGTAAAAAAAATATATATTTTATTTTATTTTTTAACTGAAAAGTGCCTGTAACACAGCTGGTTAAAAAAATACTTTAGCGTACCAGGGAGTCACTAATCGCTATCTTCATCTTCCTCCTGTGCACTAAAACCACGAAAGTCGTTTTCTTCAGTGCCAGAATTGAACAGCCTTATAAATCTTTATCACATACGTCCTCAGTCTCTCTTTTGCTGTCGCTTTCAATGTCGCTTTTGTCTCGAGGCAGATTTGCACTTGAGCTTGTGCTGTCCTCTTTATCACGCAGCAGCTTTTAGAAACCCGTTGGTGATGGACGATTTTTTGACACTGCTGTACTGTCAGGATCCACTGGCAGACTTGAGCAAAAGTTGCTCTACGAATGCGACCAGTTTTGATAAACGATTTCTCGCCGCGAGTCATCCGAGCTTCCCACCGAGCTCGGGAGTGCCACTTTAAATGCACGATTCACAGTTACTTCAAGTGGCTGCAAATACTTAGCTGTGCCCCCAGGGATCACAGCTACAGACAAGTTTGTCCTCTTGATGGCTGCTTTCACAGAATCCAGTGTTTCCCCTACCCTGTCAACAGAACTGAGCGCCCTGCCCACTGAACTGTCCTCCACACCCCGCCCCCGTCGACAACTGTCTGCATTGACGTAGCGCTAAGCTAGCGGCGTGCAACACAGATACGCCTAGCTAAAATGCTACAGAGGTAGTGTTCCGTCTCCCTCACGCTAAGCCATTTCCTTCACACGCACACATACCCGTGACAAAAATTACAAAAGGTATGAGCGCACTGCCAAGGCAAATAACCTAGGGGAAACACTGGATTTTTTTACTAAATGTTGCCTCATGAAGCTTGTTAGCCCGTACAAATCCATAAGTTAGCTGCAGCATTATATAAGCCGCAGTGTTCAAAGTGTGTAAAAAAAGTAGTGGCTTATAGTCCAGAAATCATGGTATTTTTCATTCAATCTGTATTTCTACAGGTCAATCTCTGTGAGCCTCGGGAACTCATTTACAAGAAAAACCTGTATTAATGTGACTAATTTTACCCTCGGGAACACGAGAGTGTGATAAAGTTATTGTGAGGTTTTCAGAGCATTGGAGAGAGAAAAAACGGACAAAACTGAAAACGATTTTTAGGCTTTGTAATGATGGTACCCCAAAAAAATAATAAAAACACGGATAAAAATAAATGTGTGGCTGACTTTTCCCCAAAAACAAGCCAAGGCTTAATGATGATTGGGAATTAAATGGAACATGACCGTTCACCTGCACCATACCAACCATTTATGTGTTATTTCACATTCAGGACTTAAGTTCCTCGACTTGACAAAGGACATATTTCAGTGTTAAATGTCACATCCTCGCTCACAGACCACTATTATAAAGTGATTTTCCAGCAATAGTTTTATTTTTTACTGACATGCATTTAACCAATTGTTTCAGTTCTAGCAGCCAGGAGATTCTGTGCACGGCATCAAACACATCTGCCTTGCCCCATGCGTCTTTCATGGGCACCAACCAGACCCAGTCAGACGTCCCCAGCTCCTTCACTCCCTCCCTGGCAGCTCACTTCGATGAAAACCTCACCAGACACATCCAGGGGTGGCCTTCAGAGAACACTGAGAAACAGGTAAAGTCTGCAGAGCACCGCACACTTCAGTTCACGTGCGTTTGCTGCTCGTTCTGACAACAATTGGATGTTTTCCAGGCGGCTCGGCTGCGGGAGGACTTCCACAACATGGGCAACCTGTACATGTCTGAAATCTGCACAGAGATGAAAAACCTTCGCTCCCTAGTGAGGGTGTGTGAAATTCAGGCCACACTGAGGGAGCAGAGGTAAAATCAAACATTTACAAGTACACCAGCTGGAGGCATGTGCACACTTTTATTTGTTTGTTGTGCCTTTTGTTAATAGAATCCTGTTCCTGAGGCAGCAGAGCAAAGAGCTGGACAAGCTGAAGAACCAGAACTCCTACATGGTGTGAGGACATCAGAAGAAAAGACTTGGACTTTTCAGATGGAAGCAGAAACATGGACAGCCAGCTGCTGCTTATTTTCTCTACTGTTAAAAAAGAGACAAGCCTTTGTGTTTTTTCTCCTTTCCTTTTCAGCACATTAATTATTTCCACTGAGAGGCCAAACTCATGTTCACCACGTGCAGACACTTGAACCGAGCAGGCGCAGCAGACCCACGGCTCCTTCTTGGACCATGAGCCTTGGATCCTGTGTCTCGTGTTGGGTTGTTTCCTGGTGTGTGTTGATGTGTAGTGGTGAGGACCGTCGTCTGATCCATGGGGCAGTGCTTTGATGACGCTCATCAGACCTCTGATCTGGACTCGGTTGTACATTTTAAATGTAGGAATTCATTGCCACTGGTGTTACTGTTTATTTTTTGTTTACTCATAAACTTTTTGCCATTCCGTTGTCTCAAGCTGATTAGTTTCACTTGTTCTGAGAGTAATGGAAAAAATACAGCTTACAAATGAAACTCACCAGACGCAGACCACCAGAGAAGAACCCGGCTGAGAAAGGTGGCCTTCACTAGTGTGGAAAATGGAAGTCCAGTGGGTCCACCAGAATCACAAGTTACTGACGGTCTTTTAACCCACATGGATAACCTAGGTTTTAGAAAATAAGATAAAACCTCAGAATTGATTACCGGTATATTCAGGTTCATGCTAAATTTAAGTGTGTCACAACTGAAACAACGGAGCTCCTGGATTTACCATTTTAAAGACGTTTTATTTTTATTCAACTTTATTTAACCAGGCAAATCCCACTGAGGTCACAGATCCTTTGTAGTATGGGAGATCTAGGCCTGAAGGCAGACTAACATGTTTTTTGGGCTTGGATCATGAGCGGAAATCAATTCAACATGCATGTTTCATGCAAAAAGACCTCGGGTCCAAACCCGGGATTGGACCAGGACTTTTTTACTGTGAGGCATCAGCTAACCACAAATCCATCGTGCTGCCATGAGTTTTGTCTGATCTTCCTTCTTTCAGCTTTTCCCTTTTCAGGGGTCGCCACATTTTTTTGTTTGAAACAAAAAAGGGAAAAACAAAAACGCACTTGGTTTTTTGTTTTCCGTTGATTAAACCAAAACGGATAACGAACTGTAATCTGATTCACGACTTTGTGCACAAAACGAAAATGGAAAAAAACGGATAACGAGCGCTCAGTTTCAATTATCGTGATTTTATTTTTGTCAAGTGGTCTGACCTGGAAGTTCTCTCTGCCCCAGTAAGTTTGGAATGCGGAAATCAACAGCAGCTGTTCCAGCATTGAACGTACTTAATTCTTGGTGTTTCTGAAGTGTTTTCTCCGGTAAGTTGATGAAAATGCGACATTTTTTTGCCATTGTAAAGCATTAACTGACTGTTCTGTACCACAGTTTATCAACATTAATACTTCATGTTGCCAGTTTTTATTTATTTATTCATTTCAGATTTAAAACAGACAATTTACAGACCTATGAAAGAAAGAAGATATAAAATGAAAGGTAGCGGAAGAAGAAAACATTTTATCATATCTGCTCCTTAAAACAAAATCAATTCAAACAATAATCTATAAGATATATAACAAAATACATGACTAATCACAATTTTCTGTTTGTAGTACATTTGATGTTAACTAATTTCTATGTATCTTTTCGTCTTAAAAAAATTTCTTAATTATAGGCATTGACTTTTTTTTTTTTTTACGTTTTCCAAACTTCCACAGACCTATTCCCTGTATTGAAGTAGATCGACCCTTTAAACTTGTTCTGTACTGTGGTTTCACAAAAACTTCTGTTCCCTTTGATTATAGCAACTTTTCCTTTTTACAAAATGCGTTTGAATGTTTAACGGTAGTGTGTAGTTCTGAGCTTTATACATTACTAAAGAAATATCATAGTCCACTAAATCATAAAACCAGTAATTTCTATTGATAAAATACTTGATGGATGACAGTACTTGTGATAATTCTTATAGCTCTTTTCTGTAAAATAAAAATAGGCTTATAGTTTTACATGCTGTTACCCAAACATCAACACAATAAATTAAATGCGGGACTATACCGGTAATTGTATTACAGTATACAGCAAATACAATTGCTTTATCATTCAATAAGTCATTGTACAGTACTGCAGTGGATTAAGATATTTTAGTTCTTACAGAATGTATGTGCTGTAAGTTTATCAATAATTACACCCAAAAACTTCACCTCATTTACTCTGGTAATTGGAGCTTATTTACAGTATACAGTATAGTGCATTCCAGCCCCCTGTGAGGAGCCCCAAAGCGCTTTACAATACCAACTCTGCTTATCTCAACACCATCAATTTCGAAAGGTACATAAACAATTTTTTTTACTAAATGTCGTATAATTAGTTTTATCAATGTTCAATGATAACTTGTTTAATTCAAACCAAGTTTGTATTTTGACAAACTCCATCTTCATCAACTCAAACATCTGTTCCAAGTCTTTACCCAAACAAAAGAAAGTGGTCATCAGCAAAGACAACACATTTAAGGATACCGGACACCTCCGTTAAATCATTTACATATACTGTAAAATAAACAACGTAGGTCCAAGTACAGAACCTTGTGGAACTCTACATGAAACACTGCAAGTACAGAACCTTGTGGTAGGCTACTCCACATGAAACACTGCAGAGGTTAGATCTTACATCTATTTGTACAAACTGTTATCTGTCTTAAATAACTACATATCCACTGCAAAGCTGGTCCTCTAATACCATATTTTTTTTAATTTATCAAGTAGAATGGTGTGGTCAATTGTGTCAAATGCTTTTAAATCAACAAATATACTTGTACAATGTTGTTTTTGATCTACAACTGTGGTAACTTGTTCTAGCAACTCCATTAGAGCCATGGATGTTGAGTTATTTGATCTGAACCCAAACTGACTATTACTTAAAATGTTATGTTTATCAAGAAATAGGTCAAATCTGGTCATAAAAAATTTTTCTAGAATTTTTGAGAATTGTGGCAACAAAGATATGGGTCTGTAGTTGTTAAATACACATTTGTCACCATTTTTAAAAAGAGGAACTACCTTAGCCACTTTAATTCTGTCTGGGAATATTCCAGTTGAAAATGACAAATTACATATACTGTATACAGTTCCATTTAGAAACATACTGTTTACACAACCATTGATTAAATAACTCACATTTTTATCCACTTTAGGAATTGTAGCTGCAAGGTTTGATCCAACATTTGCAAAATAATTATTAAATTCATTTACGATTTCATTTTCATCATGAATTTCCACATTATTTTCCACAAAATACTGTGAAAGACCCATTCTAATCTTGTGTTTTTTTTAAAGCACTGTTCATTACTCGCCATGTAGCCCTCATATCACCACTACTTTTATGTAATAATTCACTATAATATTCCCTCATATGTTTTCTTATGATCCCAACTAATTTGTTTTTGTACTTTTTATATTTATCTTCAGCCTCTTGTGTTCTGGGTTTCAAGAAACATGAATAGCCTACAGATGGTTTTTTTTTTTTACATGCATTTCTCAATCCTTTGGTCATCCATGGTTGATCAACAATTTTTTTTATACAAAGCTTCGAGAATGTTCATAAACAAGATTTATTCACATCATATACATACACATCTTCCCAATTTTGTTTATCTAAATCATCTTTTAATTTGTCTGTTTTTTTGGATGTGTTTATTTTATTCTTTCTTATAATTGTTTTTGTTAAAATTTCATTTTTATGAATTGTGAAAATTGGTAAATGATCAAAAAAACACCTATCACATCACCATTTGTGACATTTATAAAAATATCAATTATTGTAGCACTATGAGTTGTGATTCTTGTTGGCTGTGATATCAAAGGGAAAAAAAACTCAAACTACACATTGAATCCATAAATGTTATACAAACCGGATTCCAAAAAAGTTGGGACACTAAACAAATTGTGAATAAAAACTGAATGCAATGATGTGGAGATGGCAAATGTCAATATTTTATTGGTAATAGAACATAGATGACAGATCAAAAGTTTAATCTGAGTAAATGTAACATTTTAAAGGAAAAAAATGTTGATTCAAAATTTCAGTGTCAACAAATCCCCAAAAAGTTGGGACAAGTAGCAATAAGTGGCTGGAAAAAGGAAATTGAGCATTTAACGAACAGCTGGAAGACCAATTAACACTAATTAGGTCAATTGACAACATGATTGGGTATAAAAAGAGCTTCTCAGAGTGTCAGTGTCTCTCAGAAGCCAAGATGGTAAGAGGAACACCAATTCCACCATTGTTGCGCAAAAAGATTGTGCAGCAATACCAGAATGGTGTTACCAGCATAAAATAGCAAAGACTTTTAAGTTATCATCATCAACCATGCATAACATCATCAAAAGATTCAGATAATCTGGAACAATCGCTTTGCGTAAGGGTCAAGGCCGTAAATCTCTACTGGATGCTCGTGATCTCCGGGCACTTAAACGTCACTGCACCTCAAACAGGAATGCCACTGTCAAGGAAATAACAGAATGGGCTCAGGAATACTTCCAGAAAGCATTGTCAGTGAACACAATCCACTGTGCCATCTTCCATTGCAGCTGAAACTCTACAGTGCAAAGAGGAAGCCATTTCTAAACAAGCTCCACAAGCTCAGACATTTGCACTGGGCCAGGGATCATTTAAAATGGAAGACTGTTCTGTGGTCAAATGAGTCACGATTTGAAGTTCTTTATGGAACACTGGGACGCCATGTCAACCAGGCCAGAGAGGACAAGGATAGCCAAAGTTGTTATCAATGCTCCGTTCAGAAGCCTGCATCACTGATGGTATGGGGTTGCATGAGCGCTTGTGGCATGGGCAGCTTGCTGGAAAGGCACCATTAATGCAGAGAACTATGTTCAGGTTCTAGAACAACATATGCTCCATCTAGACATCTCTTTCAGGGAAGACCCTGCATTTTTCAACAAGATAATGCCAGACCACATTCTGCAGCAATCACAACATCATGGCTACGTAGGAGAAGGATCCGGTACTGAAATGTCCAGCCTGCAGTCCAGATCTTTCACCTATAGAGAACATTTGGTGCATCATAAAGAGGAAGGTGCGACAAAGAAGGCCCAAGACGATTGAACAGTTAGAGGCCTGTATTAGACATGAATGTAGAGCATTCCTATTTCTAAACTTGAGAAACTGGTCTCCTCTGTCCCCAGACGTCTGTTGAGTGTTGTAAGAAGAAGGGGGGATGCCACACAGTGGTAAAAATGGACTTGTCCCAACTTTTTTGGGATTTGTTGACGCCATGAAATTTTGAAACAACATATTTTTCCTTAAAATGATACATTCTCTCAGTTTAAACTTTTGATCTGTGATTTGTGTTCTATTCTGAATGAAATATATTAGAAGTTGGCACCTCATTGCATTCAGTTTTTATTCTCAATTTGTTTAGTGTCCCAACTTTTTTGGAATCCTGTTTGTATGACTGATTTATTCCCTAGATCAATATTAAAGTCCCTTTTACTCGCACATCTGAATATCTCGTGTACTGTACTTGGAAGCAGTGGTGGAGAAAGTACTCAAACACTGTACTTAAAGGTGGGGTGACATGATTTTTTTTACTATGCATAAAACTGCTCAAAATATATATCTTTTATCATTTAAATATGTTCGTTTTTGCAAACAAAATGATAAATCACTTTAATTTTGCTTTAAAAGTGATTTTGAACTTCAAGCCGTGTTTAATCATGGGAAATCCGATTACACGCGAACGCACCATCTGTGACGTAGTGTGCAGAGTGTAGGCAGAGCTCTGGGCTTGTCACAGTGCGCGGGTGTGAGCAGCTCGACATGAAGGTAAGTCTGATACAGCATCAGACCTAAATTAGATCCTGTTGTTTCTTGTTCCATCACCCAAACGATTTTCTGCTTCCCAAAATGAAGACAAATAGCTCAAATCTTCACATAGATTGATAAATTTGTCGGGGTTTAAATAGTCCACTACTAAAGAGACCAGAGCCCTCTGCCTCACACTCTGCACACTACGTCAATGATGGTGCGTTCGTGTGTAATTGGATTTCCCATGATTAAACACGGCTTGAAGTTCAAAATCACTTTTAAAGCAAAATTAAAGTGATTTATCATTTTATTTGCAAAAACGAACATATTTAAATGATAAAATATATATATTTCGAGCAATTTTAGGAATAGTAAAAAAAAATCATGTCAGTGGACCTTTAAGTAAAAGTAGCTACAAATAAACAGACAAAAATGTACTCTAGTAAAAGTAGAAGTACCATATTAATGTTTTTACTTAAGTAAAAGTAAATAAGTACTTGCATTTAAAAATACTTAAAGTATTAACGTAAAAGTACTTGCTGAATGTATTACCCAATTCAATGGTGTACAATATTAAGTGTGCATACTGTATGTATATTTTCTGTAATACATTAATACAGGTAGTCCTCGACTTACGACGGTCTCGAGTTACGGCATTTCGTGGTTACGGCACACATCTCATTTAAAAAGTTTTTTTTTCCCGGTTAGCTGCGGAGGCTACTGCTTGCCCTGTACTCTCTGTACTCTATAAAAAAGCTAAGTCTGGTCCTTTGGACATTCAAAAAACAAAACTTTTTGGAGCAAGCTGGACAGGCAGCAGCCGTGGAAAAGTAGCTGTTTTATGGATGGCGGTTTTAAAACGTAAACTAATGGAGGATACAGAGGAGGGATGGATGGATGAAGGAAAACGGCGTCACCAGCATACCAGTAGGTTATTAACTCTTTTTTTTCCCTTCATTATGGCTCCTAAATGTATGTGGTTTCTGATAATTATGTAAGGTACTGTGTTAGGATAGGCCAAGTGCTTGGTAAAATACAGTACTGTACGTATAAGGTGAAGTATTTATGTATGTTCCGAGTTACGTCAAAATTCGCTTTATGACGCGATGCAGGAACGGAACTCCGTTGTAAGTCGAGGACTACCTGTAGTGTTGAGCCATTTTTTATGAAAAATGCTGCAGATAATACATGTTTTTATTGTGTTTACTCTGTGACACAGTTCACACTTGGACTTGATTCTGTGCATCAGAATTTCAGGGATGACATGCAGAGTTAAATGTCATTAAGCAAAATAAGAAAGAGGAATGATTAAGTTGATTTAACACAAAGCAAAACCAACGTGTCATTTTAACTGCAGTAAACTCATTCAAGTAAAAGTTGTCTGTTTGAAAAAAGGAGCATTAGATCTAACAAAGGAACAAGCTCTGATCATTTTAACTCCAGTTTGTCTTCAACTCTAAAATACTGTCTAGTCAACCTTGTACTGGGTCAATAGTGAACAATATTTAAAGTTCCTGACACAAATTTCAAAACTTGGACCCGAGTGTCGAGACATTTGGAGACATCTCTTGTCTCCTGACCTAACATGAACTGACACATTTTAATATTGCAGCAAGAATTTCTTGTTCAAGTTCAGAAGAAGTTGGTTTTCAAAGTTTTTTTGAGTCCAGTCTGTCACTTTTTGGAGAGAGAATCTGTCCTGCTGTACTGAACAGTCTTTCAATAGTCTTTCAATAATATTTCAATAATATTTAAATAATATTTCAACAATATTTCAATAGTCTTTCAATAATATTTCAATAATCTTTCTATAAGACCATGGGTGGTGTGTATCTTCTGGCTGAATCTCTGTGGTGGAATCCATTTTGGGTGCGTTAGTGGTGCTGTGGGTGCTCCCAGCTCAATGACGTACAGTATACAGAAATATACATCATTGGTCCAGTTCTTCTTGCAGGCAGTTCTAATGTTACCTGTCCAATTTGCAGTGATTCAATGGACCAACTCCCCTCTCGACATCAGTTACTTTCAAACTAATGACAAATATAAAAACTTAAACGTGAATGTAACTTGTAACTCAACGCATTATAGAAATGTAGTGGTAGAAAGTACAGATACTTCATATAAAATGTAGTGGAGTAAAAGTAAACGTACCCACATTTAATTCTACTTAAGTAAAGTACAGATACATGAAAAATGTACTTAAAGCTGCAGTCTGCAGTTCTGTAGTGCAGTCTGTAAGTTGTCTAAAAATATATTTTTAACAAATTTCTTCACTCTGTCACTATCTCCTGACAGGCTGATGTTAGACAAAGTAATCTCTGAAAAAAACTATAGTCCCCTTGCTTCTCCAGGTGGTAAATAAGCATTTCTAAAAAGCCACAGTGACCCGCCGTTAACCAGCCAATAAAAACAGAGTTTTTAACCAGCCAATAAAAACAGAGCTTCTCACTTCTCACGCTCCTAACCCACGCCCCCCCCTGTCCCAGCCCGCAGCGGCCGCGCAGGTTCTCGTTGAAATAATTGCAAAGCGATGCAAAACTGTTTTGTATGTGACACAAATGTATTAAATTCCCCTTCTTCATCCCTGATCTGGACTTTTCTTTTGTTTTTTTGCCAAAAGTCAAGTGATCGCTTCCTCCTCCGCTGAGTCATGACAGAAACATTGAGGAAATGAATGAATTTGTCACGAGCGAATTAAACTCATGTCCAACGTGGCTGCGCGCGGCTCTGCAGATTTCATGGTGTTCTGGTGTGCTGGACCAGCGCTCCCTGTTTTTATTTTATTTTTTAGAACGTTTTATTAACATATAAACACAGAACTTCGCAGCGGCTGACAGGACTTGCAGTGGAGGCGGAGCATTCGGAAGCAGAGCTGAATTTCACAGAGAGCAAGAGGGAGCAGAGCCAAATATGGCTCTGAGGGGGAGGGACCAGAATGCTTTCCCAGATGAAAATTTTCCTAAGTGCTGCGTTCTACAAAAACTGCAGAGTGCAGCTTTAAGTATAGTAACAAACTTAGTTACATCCCACCACTGCTTGGAAGTCTTGATGATGTGTCTATCTCTGCTGACATTTGTGGATTTTAAGGACACATTTATAATTGGATTTATGATAACTGGTTCCTGCTTTTTGGATTTGGTTGGTTCCTGGTCTATCAACAATCAAGGAAGTCGTCGGCAGCAAATTTGGTCCCGATCATGCTGCTGGCCTTATGATGGCTTTGTTTGTGCCACGAGCACCCAGGCTCAAATGCGTTCGGCAGAATGGATGAGAACTTGGGGATTATTCTCAAACACGGTCCATTGGTGCAACCAAGTGGACCAACACAGACTCAAGGTAGATGTCATTAAAGTTCTGCCTGTCCCCAAAATAGTTTGGTGTTAATTTGAATTTGGCTCCCTTGTCTGGACATGCAAGCCACCTTATCTGAATTCACCTGGAATTCTCCCTCCCCATCAAGGAATTCCAACAGATCAACCAGAGGAAACCAGCTTAATAAACAATGTGTCATCATTCCAGGACTCTTGGATTCCCATAGGCATTGTCCTTGGCCATTCCCCAACATGCCTCGAGAATGTTAAAGAATCTCACTGAAGGGAACTGGTTGATTATGCCATCCTTATCAAAACTCTTACAGTGTCCTTGAGAACATCTTTGGACATGCTCACCACTCTCATTGTCTCCCCCCCTCTGCGGAATGTCTCCGTCATCATGTGCTTGTATGTGCGAGGTGTTTTTTCAATATCATACATTTCTTCTTAGCCAAGAATAAAGAGTTTGATATTTTTTTTCCTTCCAATTCCTACGTGTCCAGTTTCACTACTTTTTTGTCTGTAAACAGATCTCACTTGTAAATGAGTCTTCGAGGCTCAATGTGATTTATCTGCCTGAATAAAGGTTGACTTGATGACATGAACTGGTTTCAGGGATTCGAATGAGATCCAAAGCCAAACTTGAGACGAAGTCCAAAAGTCGTGGTTGTTATAGAGGAAGACGAGGTCATTTCCATAAGCAGAGCAGATAATCCAAAACAGATAGGCAGAGAGCAAGGCAAGGAATCCGTGAAGCAGGCGAGAGGTCAAAACCAGGAAGACAAACAAGACTATGGCATGAATGCTGGACATTTACTCACTGTGAGGTTTTCAATAATCTGGCACTGAGTAGAGTGACTGTGGGGTTTAAATACAGGAAAAAACAGGTGAGCTGCATGAGGGCTGATTGCAATGACTCAGCAGAGTGGGTGTGGCTAGGTGAGCAGGCAGAGGTGCAGGTTGGAGAAGAGAACAATAAACAGAAACTATGGCCGGCAGGACAGAAAACATGACACAAATAGAAGAATTTGACTGTGTTATTAAAAAGTAGCATCAGATAAATCTTCTGGATTAGATGGCATAACATCAATTTATTTATTTTTTTTACATTTTTGGGCTCTCTAGTGGCCTTTATTGTAGAGGGAGAGGGCGAAACGAGCAGAGAGAAGGGAGAGACACTGCAGAAACAACTCGTCGGGTCTGGGACGCGAACCCGCGACGCCTGCAGAGAGGCGAAGCCTCAACATGTGCCGCGCGCTTATCCCCCACACCAAAGCGGCGGTACATAACATCAAATTTTTATAAATTATTTTGGAAAGACATAAAAATTATGTTGTTTGATGCGGTTATGGAGTGTATTCATAAAAAATAATTAATGACAACAATGAAACAAGGTGTCATCATATTGATACCCAAACCAGGAAAAGATAAAAGAAACTTGAATAATTTCAGACCCATCTCACTTCTCAACACAGATTATAAAATATTTACTACAGTTTTTGCAGTTCGATTAAAAGAAGGTTTATCTGATATAATTAGCTCAACTCAGTCTGGTTTTCTCAAAGGTAGATCAATTAACAATATTCGTCTGGTTCTAGATCTAATTGAATATGCCCATTTAATTCCTGATGATGGTATGATCTTATTTCTGGATTTTCAGAAAGCTTTTGATTTGGTGGAGCATCCTTTCATTTTGGCAATAAGTTTTTTAACATTTTCTGGTGTATAGGTCGCACCGGTGTATAGGTCGCACCTACGTTTAGCTCTGCTGCAAATGTCTGCCACAGGAGCGCACAGCAAGGCTTTTAAGAAGATTAACACTTAAAAACAATTTTTTGTTTGATAAAAATTATAGCAAATATATGTCTGAGCTGAACTTTTCCTTAATAAATGAACGTAATTGTGAAATGAGCTGGATTTAAAAATTTGTTTCGCCGAAAGTGATAACAAGCCATGTATAGGTCGCAGGCCTTGAAAAAAACATAAAAAGGTGCGACCTATACACTGGAAAATATGGTAATCAAAATGCTGCATACAGATGCTAACAGCTGTGTTTCCTTAGCAGAAGGAACAAGTCCCAGATTTATGGATGCAGTGTTTCACCTCTCCTGTTTATCACTGTTACTGAGCTCTTGGCTATCTCTATAAGAAACACCAGTCTTCATGGTTTACAAATTATCTTCTTCTTCTTCTTCTTTCTTCTTCTTCTTCTTCTTTCGGCTTTTCCCTTTTCAGCGGTCGCCACAGCGAGTCATCCTCCTCCACCTCACTCTGTCCTCTGCATCCTCTGTCTTCACTCCAACTACCTCCATGTCCTCTCTAACTCGGGGCTCGGGGCTTCCGACCATCGCTCCCTGCTATTGGTCCCTAGACAGCTCCCCCCACTCAGACGTCACAAGCCGGAACAAAGAGTGATCACATCGTGGCGCCAAGATAGTTCCCCCATGCTAAGAGACTGCTTTGAAAACACAAACTGGTCTGTCTTCAAAGAGGCAGCTACGAATGGAAGTTCAGTTGACCTGGAACTTTATGCTTCCTCAGTCCTGGGTTACATCAGTACATGTGCTGAAAATGTATCCATAAGAAAGTGTGTTAAATTTTACCCCAATCAAAAACCCTGGCTAAATAAGGATGTCCGCACCCTGCTGGCAGCCAGGGACACTGCATTCAAGTCTAAAGATACTGAGGAGTTGAGAAAGTGCAGGAGAGAACTGGATGATGGCATAAAGAAGGCCAAAGCCGCGTATGCACAGAGGATCGAGGGACAGTTCACCTCACATGATCCACGGAGCATGTGGCAGGGCATCAAATGCTTAACAGACTACAAGGGCAAAAGCAAACAATGCCCCAGGGACCCATCCCTGCCTGATGCCCTCAATAAGTTTTATGCACGTTTTGATGATCCAAACAGACCAACTAGCACCAGACTCAACTCATCACCAGACGAGGAGCACCTCAAAGTGACCGCAGCAGAAGTGAGAGGTAGTCTCAGAAGGATCAACCCTCATAAAGCTACGGGTCCAGACAACATCCCAGGGAAAGTTCTGAAGGAATGTGCGGACCAGCTCTGTGAGGTGCTGGCTGACATCTTCACCACCTCACTTTCACTGGAGTCAGTTCCCACCTGCCTGAAGACTGCCACCATCATCCCAGTCCCAAAAAGCTCCACAGTGACTGGTCTGAATGACTATAGACCGGTGGCTCTCACCCCGATAGTCGCTAAATGTTTTGAGAAACTGGTCATGTCCCACATCAAGACAGCCGTCAACATCAGCGAGGACCCTCATCAATATGCATACCGTGAGAACCGATCAACAGAGGACGCCATCTCCTCTGTGGTCCACACTGCTCTCACCCACCTGGATCAGAAGGACTCATACGTGCGTCTGCTCTTTGTGGACTTCACATCTGCCTTCAACACCATGATCCCCCAAACTCTGATAGACAAACTATCTACACTTGGACTAAGCCCCTCCATTTGTAACTGGGTACTAGACTTCTTAACAAACAGACCACAGTCCGTGAAGATCCACAACTTCTCCTCTTCCACCATCACCCTCAGCACTGGCTCTCCTCAAGGATGTGTGCTGAGCCCTCTTCTGTTCACTCTGCTCACATATGATTGTACAGCCACACTTCCAGGCTGTCATATTGTTAAGTTTGCAGATGATACAGCTGTGGTGGGATGCATCACAGATAATGATGAATCCAGCTACAGACAGGAGGTGGAACATCTGGAGAGCTGGTGCAAAGAGAACAACCTTCACATGAATGTGAAGAAGACGAAGGAGATGATTGTGGACTTCAGAAGGAACAAACACACCCACACCCCACTGTATATAGGTGGATCTGCGGTGGAGGTGGTCTCCAGTTACAAGTACCTGGGTGTACACTTGAATGATAACCTCAGCTGGAGCAATAACACCACCAGCCTGATCAAGAAAGGTCATCAGAGACTCTACTTCCTCAGACGGCTGAGACGAGCCGGTCTGAGAAGCTCAGTCCTCACCTCGTTCTACAGGTGTGCAGTGGAGAGCGTCCTGTGCTCCAGCATCAACGTGTGGCATGGAGGCTGCACAGTTGCAGAGAGGAAAGCTCTACAAAGAGTGGTGAAGGCTGCACAGAAGTCTGTGGGAGTCAGTCTCCCCACCATCACAGACATTTACACCTCCAGATGCAGAAAAAGAGCCACCTGCATCATGAAAGACCTCACTCACCCAGCACACTCACTCTTTGCCCCACTCCCCTCGGGACGGAGGTTGAGGAGCATCAAATGTAGAACCACTAGACTGAGGAACAGCTTCTACCCTGAGGCTGTCAGACTCATGAATAAATAAATAATAAGAATAAACACTGCAAAATGTCACATCATGCTGATGCTGATCTGTTTCTTGTTGCTGCGTTCATCTGTGACTATCTGCGTTCATCTGTGACCATCTGCTCATGTTCGTGCTGCTGTTTATAATGATGTTTTTCTACTACATTAGGGCTTAGTGTATTACTAGCTGATGTCTCTCTTAGTTAATCCTAGATGTTATTATTGTTTTTCTCTTGCATTTGTTGTTGGATGTAACTGGGACCCTGTGTACATAATCTCGTTTTCAACACATGTACTACATGCGGTGCAAATGACAATAAATTCTCTCTGACTCTGACTCTCTGACTCTCTAACTGCATCCATATATCTCCTCTTTGTCTTTTTCCTGGCAGCTGCATTTCTAACATCCTTCTACCAATATACCCACTGTCCCTCCTCTGGACATGTCCAAACCATCTCAGTCTGGCCTCCCTAACTTTATCTCCCAGTTGTTCAACATGTGCTGTACCTCTGATGATCTCATTCCTGATCTTATCCATCCTTGTCACTCCTAAGGAGAACCTCAGCATCTTCATTTCTGCTACTTCCAGTTCTTTCTCCTGTCTTTTTGTCCATGTCTCTGTCTCCAGACCATACAACATAGCTGGTCTCACCACTGTCTTGTAAACTTTTCCTTTGACCTTTGCTGACACCTTTTTGTCACAAATCACTCCTGAAACTTTTCTCCATCCACTCCATCCTGCCTGGACTCTCTTCTTCACCTCTTTACCACATTCCCCATTTTCCTGGACAGTGGACCCCAAGTACTTGAAGTCCTGCACCTTTGTGACCTCTGATCCTTGTAGCCTCACTGTTCCACCTCCTCCCTCTCATTCACACACATGTACTCTGTCTTACTACGGCTGACTTTCATTCCTCTTCTTTCAAGTGCATACCTCCACCTCTCCAAGTTCTCTTCCACCTGTTCCCTGTTCTCACCACATATCACAATGTCATCTGCAAACATCATAGTCCATGGGGATTCCTGCCTGACCTCATCTGTTAGTCGGTCCATCACCAGAGCAAACAAGAAGGGGCTCAGAGCCGATCCTTGATGCACTCCCACCTCCACCTTGAAGCTATCTGTCACTCCTACAGCACATCTCACCACTGTCCTGCTGTCTTCATACATGTCCTGCTGTCCTCATACATGTCCTGCTGTCCTCATACATGTCCTGCTGTCCTCATACATGTCCTGCTGTCTTCATACATGTCCTGCTGTCCTCATACATGTCCTGCTGTCTTCATACATGTCCTGTACCAGTCTAACATACTTTTCTGCCACTCCAGATTTCCTCATGCAATACCACACCTCCTCTCTTGGCACCCTGTCATATGCTTTTTCTAAATCCACAAACACACAATGGAGTTCTTTCTGACCCTCTCTGTACTTCTCTATCAACATCCTTAAAGCAAAGATGCATCTGTGGTGCTCTTTCTTGGCATGAAACCATACTGCTGCTCACAGATAGTTTACCTCTTGTCTTATGCCTCATCCTCACCAAACGCATCAAAATGCTCCCAATGCTCTGTGTTTGCTGCTTGTCAACAAATGTCTGTCCCCACCGAACATGTCTGCAGACGCGCAGTGGGAGGAGCGTGTGACTCCCTTCCCGGTCAGATCCGTGTTGTTTTTATGTACACTGGGCAGATAAAATCAGCTGTACGTGAGCCTCGTTACACTTGAGTGGGTTTTCTACGAGCCGAACTGCAGCTCCAAAAGTCTTTGTTGAGATTAAAACGTTTTTTTTTTTTATGTTTGGGGTGATGTACGCTCGAGTGGACAGCAGCAACTTTAAAAATGCCAGGTTTTCCTACCGGAGGCTGTTTTCGTCCACAGAAAGTCCCGTCGTCGTTGCGTCATCACAATAGCAGAGTCTCTCCCGATTGGTTGCTGCGACGCTGCGAGCAGCAGAAGCGAGAATATTCTTGCTTCCTGCTGCTCAGCTGCTCGGCTGCGCACGTGCATGAAAAGGGACTGCCGGGCGCTGCTGCGCTGCTTGAAATGCTGAAGACGTGCCGCGTCACGCCCCGCTGCTCCAAGATGCGCGGCCACATATAGACTTTCAATGTAAAGTGGCTGCTTCAGCTGCGCGAGATACGTTTGGTGAGGATTCAGCATAAGCCTTCCTTCCACAATTCTCTCTCAGATCTTCATTATGTGGCTCATCACCTTAATTCCCCTGTAGTTGCTACAACTCTGTACATCACCCTTGTTCTTAAAAATGGGAACCAGCACACTTCTTCTCCATTCTTCAGGCATTTTCTCACCCTCAAATATTCCATTAAATATTTGAGTCAAAAACCTCACTGCCATCTCTCCAAGACATTTCCAAACCTCCACTGGTATGTCATCAGGTCCTACTGCCTTCCCCTTCTTCATTCTTTTCAGAGCTTTCCGGACTTCACCCTCACTAATCTTTCCCACTTCCTGGTCCACAGTTTCTATGACCTCCACTCTTCTTTCTCTTTCATTCTCTTCATTCATTAGCTCCTCAAAGTAATCCTTCCATCTTCCCATCACACTCTCCTCACTTGTTAGAACATTCCCATTCCCATCTTTAATAAGCCTAACCTGTTGCACATCCTTTCCAGCCTGATCCCTCTGTCTTGCCAATCGGTACAAGTCCTTCTCGCCCTCTTTAGTGTCCAGTCTCCCATACAACTCATTGTACGCCCTCTGCTTTGCCTTAGCTACTTCCCTCTTTGCTCTATGTCCCATCTCCTTATATTCCTGTCTCCTCTCTTCAGTCCTCTCACTGTCATATTTCTTCTTGGCTAATCTCTTTCTTTGAATGGCGTCCTGCACTTCACTATTCCACCACCAGGTTTCCTTATCATCCATTCTCTGTCCAGATGACACACCAAGTACCTTCCTACCTGTCTCTCTAATTACTGTTGCTGTAGTAGCCCAGTCACTTGGAAGCTCTTTCTTACCACCCAGAGCCTTTAACAGCTCGTCTCTGAATTTCTCACAACATTCTTCCTTCTTTAGCTTCCACCATTTGGTCTTCTTCTCTGGTTTTACTCTTTTTCTCTTCTTCGCAACAACAGTCATTCTACACACAACCATCCGATGCTGTCTGGCCACGCTCTCCCCTGCCACAACCTTACAGTCTCCAATCTCTCTCAGGTTTCCTCTTCTACACAGAATGTAGTCGACCTGTGTACTCCTTCCTCCACTCTTATAGGTCACTCTATGTTCCTCCCTCTTTTGGAAATAGGTATTGACTATAGCCATTTCCATTCTCTTGGCAAAATCCACCACCATCTGTCCTTCCTGGTTTCTTTCCTTGACACCAAACCTACCCATCACTTCCTCATCCCCTCTGTTTCCTTCACCAACATGTCCATTCAGGTCTGCTCCAATCACCACTCTTTCCTCCCTGGGAATACTCTCTATCACTTCATCCAAATCTTTCCAAAATGTATCTTTCTCCTCCCCATCACATCCAACCTGTGGAGCATAACCACTTACTATGTTTAGCATCAGACCTTCTACTTCTACCTTCAGACACATCACCCTATCTGACACTCTCTTCACCTCTACTACATTCTTTGCCAACTCCTCCTTCAGGACCACCCCTACTCCATTTCTCTTTCTATCCACACCATGGTAAAACAGTTTGAACCCTGCTCCAATACTGCGAGCCTTGCTGCCCTTCCACTTGGTCTCTTGGACACATAAAACATCTACCTTTCTTCTCTGCATCATGTCAGCCAGCTCTCTACCTTTGCCTGTCATTGTCCCCACATTTAGAGTTGCAACCCTCAGTCCTACATTCTTCACTTTCCTCCTCTCCCTCTGTCTCCTGACACGTTTCCCTCCTCGGGGTCTTCGATGGTTTACAAATTATGAATCAAAATATTATTATAAGTCAGCTAGCAGACGATACAACTCTGTTTCTAAAGAATAAAGATCAGATTCCACAGAATATCCAAACAGTAGAAGTATTCTCTAAAGCATCAGGATTAAAGTTACATTTGGAAAAATGTGAATTAATGAGTATTCATGATTGTTCTCAATCATCTTTTCACAACATACCGGTCAAACTGGAGGTTCGATACCTGGGCATTTGGGTCACAAAAACTGCAAGCAATTGTGTCAAACTGAATGTTGATAATAATATTACTAAATGCAAATTGATATTAAATAACTGGTTGCAGAGAGACTTAACTCTTTCTGGTAGGACACTATTAACCAAAATGGAGACTTTATCAAGGCTGGTTTACCCTGCATCCTCCATAGCCATACCTCCAAAAATTATTAAGGAAATTAATAAATTAAACTTTAACTTCATTTGGAGAAATAAACATCATTATATCAAAAGAGGAGATACAGTTAAAAAGTATGAAGATGGTGGGATTAAAGCAATATATTTTGAAATAATGAATGGCATATATTAAAACTTAAATGGCTTCAATCATTTCTTAAAAATGGTCATGAGATTTGTCCCCACTTTGGTTTTTAGTAAAGTTGGAGGTATTGACTTCCTGTTGAGATGTGAATTTGACATTTCTAAATTAAATTATCTGCTTTTCACCAACATATGTCATTGAACTGGAAACAGCATCAACACATAATTTCAGTCCTCACATGTTCCTGCCTGGAACAACAGAGTCGTTCTGCACAGAAGGAAGTCTGTGTTCATGGAAACACGCATGGAGAAGCAAATATGGTCACTCACTCATCTAATGGATGAACAGGGAACACTATATGAATATGAAGACTTCATTCAAAATGTAATCTAATCTGTACAAAAAAGACTATGGCAATGTAATAAAAATATATCAATTGCATTTGTTCAGTTAATAAAGAAGCTAAACCAACAATTAATTTACCGAGCACCAGTCTCAATGGACTAAATTTAATACACACAAGATGCAACAACAATTTTTAAGACAACATTTAATAAAAACCAAAATATACTGGTCAGGTAAGAAGGAAGTTTCATGAGTTTTATAAGAGACTAAAATTAATGACAAAATACAGTATCTGGGTTTCCCTCTTCCACCTAAATATAAAGAATTACATTTCAAAACTCTAAATAATGTTTATCCTTCAAACGAGTTTATCAGAAATAGATTTAAATTTTAATGTGATAACTGTTCTATATGTCAGGAACTTGAAATAACAGAACATCTGTTTTATTTCTGTGATTCTGTGAACACATATGGAAATCCCTTCACAATCTTCTGACCTTAAAATCCATGAACATTGACTCCTCAGAATGTCGTATATCTGAAAATAAAAAGATGAATACTTTGTTAACAACATTATCATAACCATGATATATACATAAATGCAGATATGGTAAGTCTGTATTCAAACAAGAACTCCAGATGTTAAAACTTTCATTAGAAGTGCTAAACACACACACACACACACACACACACACACACACACACACACACACACACACACACACACACACACACACACACACACACACACAACCTCCCTCAGATTATAAAGCCCTCTGACAAATTATTTTAGTAATTATGAATGTTAGGTGAATAGTTCTGTGTTTTAATTTTACTTTTCTCATATTATTTGCTAATTCTCTGATACTAGTAATGTTACTTAAATTTGTGTTGAATAATATGCAAATTTGTTTATGCATATGTGACCTTGTATATGACAGAGGATTTATTTTTACATGTTTATAGGGATCATCATATTGTAATTTGTTGTTTTGTTCTTGTGTTCTGTTATGTTGTTCAATATTTCAATAAAGTTAAAAAAGAAAAACCTTTAAATCCGAGCTTAAACTGCGTGATCCACTTTTCTGTCCGCGCGCGCATGTGGCCCAATCCGCTGCGCGCGCGCTGACACACTTTTTGTGCCACTTGCAGTTTGAGGCCGCGTTGCCAGATATACATTGATTATGGATTTTATGTGATCGTTTAGGCTCTACAGATATACAATAAATAATGTCTAAAACGCCTTTATAAAAGATAATTTTACCATTTGTATGTATAGGAGAAAAGAAAAGCGACATTTGTATGAAATTACGAGCATTTTGAAACATCAGCACAACATTTCGTTGTTTCCTATTTGGCAACCCAGAGATGTTGGTCTGGTGCGGCTCGGTCCTGCAGCTGGATGCAGCTGGATGCAGTTGGATGCAGCTGGACTCGGTCCTGCAGCCGGACGGGTTCACTTCAGGGAGACGAGAGAAATGGACGGCTTGTGAGCCACTCACCTCCCCCCCACCCCCCACACCCCCCGGCCGGTTGGGAGAGGAAAGGGAAGAGTGAAAGAAGCGAGTGAACGTCTTTAGAAAACATCGAGCTTGCACGAGATCTAACTCCTTGTTTTTCTGCAAAGGAGTCTGACTCAACTTCTAAGATGTTTCCTCACCACAGAGAAAGGTAAGGACCTGAACCCCGTGAGATGATGATGATGATGATGATGATGATGATGATGATGATGATGGGTTTCATTCTGCTGACTGCAAAGTTCAATTGATCCTGATGCTGCTCAATAATCCAGGCAGAATTATCTAACAAAGTTAAGTCAGGTCCTCTGGACGGATTCAAGACATAAATTTACATTAAAAATTAATCTGTCCTGAGGACCTGATTTAGTTAAAGTTTAATGTAGTTTTTTTTTTAATGTCTGCTAACGAAAATGTATTTAGCTTTGTTTGGTCATATTCTAGACATCAGTAGTCATTTTAGACTCCGTCTACACAGGAACACTGTCTTCATAAAATAGTTTTTTTTTTTTACACGGCACTGTTTCCAGAAACATGATGTGGTCCTGTTATGGTGATCGTCAGTTCTCACTGGAGCGGTTCACAGCTGAGTGTGAAGCAGCTGGGATTAGAACCAGCACCTCCAAATCTGAGGTCATGGTCCTCAGTCAGAAAAGGGTGGACTGTTCTCTTCAGGGCGAGGTTCTGCCTCAAGTGGAGGACTTCAAGTATCTCGGGGTTTTGTTCATGAGTGAGGGAAGAATGGAACGTGAGATTGACAGATGGATTGGTGCAGCATGTACAGTATTGTGGAATCTGTACCGGTCCGTTGTGGTGAAGAAAGAGCTGAGCTGTAAGACAAAACTTGTTTACCGGCCGCTGTACGTTCCTACCCTCACCTATGGTCACAACTGTAACAAGTGGATTGTTTGTGAGTTCAGCCTATGTTCCCAGGGGGATATATTTGGGTGTGACACAGGCTGAGAGGCCTAGAGGACATAGACATCATATACAGTAGACCAAGCATAGCCTGCTCAAACGCAGGATTTAGGGCAGCCATCTTGGCGCTGTCACCCTTGTACTTTGCTGCATACAAACTAACAGAAAATGCCTCACCACTTCTTTGAAATAAGATCAATAATAGTGAGTGTAACATTTTTTCTGAATGCTCAGCTTAAGAAGGCAACAAGAATCCTTAGTTTCAACTGTTGCCTTTTTATTTTTGCTTTGTTATAACAGTTATGTGCAGTTCAGTCAGTACAAAATAACTTCAATAAACTCACTAAATCACAGTATATGAATAAAATAACATGGACCTCATTCAGACAATGTTTTTGTGTACACACTCCCAGATATCACGTTTTTGTTTTAAAGGTTTCCAAAAGATAAATATATGTATATATATATATATATATATATATATATATATATATATATGTATATATATATGTATATATGTATATATATGTATATATATGTATATATATGTGTATATATGTGTATATATATGTATATATGTATATGTATATATATATATATATATATATATATGTATATATATATATATATATATATATATATATATATATATATATATATATATATATATATATATATATATATATATATGTGTATATATATATATATATATATATATATATATATATATATATATATATATATATATATATATATATATATATATATATATATATATATATATATATATATATATATATATATATATATATATATATATATATATATATATATATATATATATATATATATATATATATATATATATATATATATACTGTATATATAATTACAGTATCTAATATGTATACATAATGTGTGTGTGAATAAATTGCATCTTTGGTTGTATCTTGCTAATGTCATATAATTAAGTATGGTATTCCACCAAAATTATTTAAATATGCTAAACTATATGTTCCTATACATGCAGTTTTAATAGCTGTATGCCTAACATTTAAATATGTGGCAATGGGATTAATATTCAGCGTGTTATGATTGATTAAATGCGCTGATACTTTATTGTGCCTGCCAAATATACAAGGCTGAGTGGAGTGGACGACAGCTCCAAGATGGCCGCCTGAAATCTCGTCAGCTCCAATAGGCGAGAGCGGGCCATGCGGTATCTAGTGTTCTATATATGATATCTATGCTAGAGGAAATGCACTTGTCATGTAGTCCTGCTGCTTCAATAAAGATTAAAGTAAACTACGATACAGCTTTAACCGTCCATTCTGTATAGTTGCTGAAGACAGAACAGAATGAAACATGGTGGCAGCGGTCAGGAAGTCGACCAGAAAAGTTTGTACATGTTTTTGCCGAGCCATCTTATGAGGTGGAGCTGGAGTCCGGTGGTGTCCTAAGAAGAAATCGTCGCCACCTCAGGCACAACTATTGCCCAACCTCAACATTAGACCAACCTGGGACAAGCGCACAAACTGTGGTTGCTGATGAACGTGGTCATCAGGGTGGTGATCAGGACACTGTCACTACAAGGTCTGGTCGTCTGGTTAAGAGGCCAGCCTATTTGAGGGACTATACTACATAGTATTCTCACATAAAGTTTAACCACGTTCTATGTTGGTTTGTAGACTTCTGTTGCACTGGGGGAAAAAAAAAAACATTGAGAAATTATTTTGATAATTTTGAATTTGATAATTTTGAATGTATTTGTATTATCAAAAGGTTATTTTACAGAATATGCACTTGAGGTTAAATATCTATGTTTAAATCTGAATGCCCTGTAAAATAATGTTTATTTTGTTTAGAAGGAAAATGTAAAAAGAAAAAAAAAAGGGAAAGAGAAAGGATGTAACAAGTGGATTGTTTGTGAGTTCAGCCTATGTTCCCAGGGGGATATATTTGGGTGTGACACAGGCTGAGAGGCCTAGAGGAAATGCACTTGTCATGTAGTCCTGCTGCTTCAATAAAGATTAAAGTAAACTACGATACAGCTTTAACCGTCCATTCTGTATAGTTGCTGAAGACAGAACAGAATGAAACAACAACAAGCTATGAGTAGTAACTGTAGTGAGTGATACAACCTTGACCTTCTCTGATCGCTCTCAGTAATGACCTTTTCTGGGAGTTACTCCTGAAGGAACAGTAATACTTTTATTACTTTTAATTTGAATCAAAAATTACAAATTAAGTCACCCAGAGACTTCTTTTAATTTTTGTTAATTCAAATGTCATCAAATGAATAACCTTGTTATTTGTATGAGCATCAATGCATTTTAATGTTGGATAAATCAAAGACTCTGTTTAATTCAAAATGTTGATCGTGATACATTTTTTCTCTGAAACGTTTTTCACTGAACTTTCAGTGAAACACAGAACACTGACTTTATTTTATTAGTTTGAATCAGAACACAAATAAGTCATAAGAGACTCTCTTTACTTTTACTTTGTTTGATTCAGATATAATCAAAGCATAACCTTGTGTTATTCATATGAACAGTGTTATTTTTTAATATGTTGAATGATCATTGTCATTCTTTAATAGGCTGGTGTATTCTTAATATGTACACACGTGAATCAGAATGCTGCCTAAAGTTGAAATTTATGTCAAGTTGAACTTTTCAGATTTGTTTTAGAAATGTTAAGACGCTAATCAAGTTATCATATTGACTGGCGACTCCTTGTCTGTCCTTTTTTTTAAATTCAAGTTGTTATTGAGGAAAACAACACAGAAAAAAAATACATGTGTCATTAATGCTGCTGCGTAGTTTCTGGAAAACACTGGACTTAAAAAAAATTTGAACAGAGACACCTTTCTGGTCCCTCCCCCTTGCTCTCGGCTGACCTGCAACTCACCCTCCTTAGCTCCTCCTCCACAGCATGGCCTGTCTCGTGACTGGCCAGGCGGGGTTGGGACAGGCGGGGGATGGGCGTGAGAAGCTCGTTCATGAACCAAACTCTGTTTTTATTGGCTGGTTAACGGCGGGTCACTGTGGGTTTTTAGAAATGCTTGTAGTACCACCGGGAGAAGCCAGAGGACTATAGTTTTTTTCAGAGATTACCTGTCTAACATCAGTCTGTCAGGAGATAGTGACAGAGTGAAGAAATATGTCAAAAATATATTTTTAGAAGAGTTACATACAGCAGCTTTAATCTACATAGTATAGATTTTCTTTTTTTCAAAACAAATCTCTGTTCACTGTAATATTCTATGTAGTTTAGATCTTCATGTAATTACCATATTCACATCTGGTGTCTGATGTTCCCCCCCTTTTTTTTTTTAACCAAACACAAGTAACACAAGTTAACTTTAACAATTTATAACAATGCTGAGTAGCTACCGAACAGTGGATGTCATCTAATTTTCACTCTCTGTGTTCAGATCTGATATTCAAAAAAGTCTTCCAAAGTTTCCAACAATCATCAGATTTGTCTTTTTCCAGTCTAATTTCAAATATAAGTACCTCCGTCTAACAAATAACCTTAATTAAGGCAAACAGAATATCTAAGAAGCAGTGGGTGTCACTTCATTTCCATTAGGTCCAAATCTGGTGTTCATGAAAGTCCGCCATGGGGTCCAACCAGGGGCGGCCGGCCAATAGGGGGCGCTCGGGCGCCGCCCCTCTGGAACTTCTGGACCATTTTAAATTGAAGACTTTAAAAAATATATATAAAAATGAAATAATAAAATGAAAATATTTCGAAATATATGCATATATGTTTTTAGTTCTGTAAGATAAATAGTTTATGAGTAATGATGAGTTATATTGTTTGTTTCAAAAAACTTTTTCTGATTGGTGATGTATTTCCTGTTTGGGACGCTCTGATCCATTGACTCTAATTATAACTGCTGCATGCGTACTGATGCCACCACGTTACAAAACAATGGGATAAAGCCGGGCACAGTTTTCACCGCCCTGAAGACGTCTAACGTGAGCTCTGCCTACCAATCGCGTGTTTCCGGCGTTTATTTATTTATTTCCTGGACGACCGTGGGGCGACCGTGGCGTAGTGGTAATGGCAGTCGTCCCCCGATCGGAAGGTTGGCGGTTCGAATCCCGGTTGCCCACACCATGTGTCGTTGTGTCCTTGGGCAAGACACTTAACCCCGAGTTGCTCCCAGTAGGACTGGAAAGCGCCTTGCATGGCAGTCTGCCACTACCGGTGTATGAATGTGTGTATGAATGGGTGAATGGTTGGTATTGTAAAGCGCTTTGGAGCCCCTCATAGGGGTCTGGAAAGCGCTATATAAATAAGCTCCATTTACCATTTAATTTTTTATTTTATTTTATTTGTCTGGAAAATTTGCCGTGTGTCAGTGACTCAAGCAGGCTTGCTCAGGTAAGTTTTGAAAGCCCTTTATCTAATGTCTATTTGCATTTCTGGCTGATATGCCTCTCAATTTTATTGCTGTTTGTGAAAAAAGCCTTTTGTTAATCTAAACGTGGCAACATGTTAGTTTGTTAGCTAACATGCTAATGCCTTTATCTAATGCTGATATTATATTACCATTCCTGACTGATATCCTCTCCACTTTTAGGTGGCTCTGAGTCTGTTTGTGATAAAAGCCTTCAGCTGACTGTTTCTAAAAGTGGCAACTGGTGAGTGAGTTTGTTTTGATCTTTGTTTGTTTGTGGAGTTAGCATGCCAGTGCAGGTTATTGTACAGTATTGGACTCTGATGGCTACACTTATTTTAATTTGCTCATAAAAAATGATCAGACATTAATAATTTTATATACTAAATGTCACTTGTGGTGTTTTACTATTTCTTAACACTGTATTGATCTGGAGAATGAAAACAAAGCCTCTTGCAAGTTACTAGCTCTTATTAACATTGAAACATTTAAGGTACATTTATATGGTGAAATGCTATATATGCTAAGGTGCATTAGGAGTCAGGACCTTTAATATTAGGAATATTTAAGAGAACCGGTACTAAAAAAAAGAGATTGATTCTATTTATTTGCTCTCCACTGCACACCTGTAGAAGGAGGTGAGGACTGAGCTTCTCAGACCAGCTCGTCTCAGCCGTCTGAGGAAGTAGAGTCTCTGATGACCTTTCTTGATCAGGCTGGTGGTGTTGTTGCTCCAGCTGAGGTTATCATTCATGTGTACACCCAAGTACTTGTAGTTGGAGACCACTTCCACCCAGAGACGGTTTCCTATATAGGCGACACGGGCGGTCGCCCAGGGCGGCCTCCAGCAGGGGGCGGCAAAGAAGAACATATAACACAGAACACCACTACCGCGCTGCTCCGGGCCGCCCGCCCCTCATTTATTCATGTCCTCAGTTTATCAGCAGCAGCTGCGGGCAAGTACACCTCCTCCACTTTTACTTTCGTTTTTGTTACGTGCCCGGAGGTGACACTACGTGCGGTCAGTGGGAAGGGAGAAAAAGGAGGGAGGTGCAGAAAAGAGAATAATTAAAAAGAGAAAGGCTCTGGAAACAGACACAGCTAGATGTACAAACATTGACATGTTTCACTCAAACAGCTGTAGTTTGTAAATGAGAGAGATGAAACAGGTAAGACATGATGTTGAACTTTGCTGCAAAACACATCCATCCATCCATCCATCTTCTTCCGCTTATCCGGGGTCGGGTCGCGGGGTAGCAGCCTAAGTAGGGAGGCCCAGACTTCCCTCTCCCCAGCCACTTGGAGCAGCTCCTCCGGGGGAATCCCAAGGCGTTCCCAGGCCAGCCGAGAAACATAGTCCCTCCAGCGCGTCCTGGGTCTTCCTCTGGGTCTCCTCCCGGTGGGACGTGCCCGGAACACCTCACCAGGGAGGCGTCCAGGAGGCATCCTAACCAGATGCCCGAGCCACCTCAACTGGCTCCTCTCGATGTGGAGAAGCAGCGGCTCTACTCCGAGTCCCTCCCGGATGACTGAGCTTCTCACCCTATCTCTAAGGGAGAGTCCAGCCACCCTGCGGAGAAAACTCATTTCAGCCGCTTGTATCCGAGATCTTGTTCTTTCGGTCATAAGCTGCAAAACACAGTTCAAGTTAATTATCAAGTCAATGAATTGTGTGGTGTGTGGCATTGTGACATAACATACTGTTATATCATTTAATTAAATAATATTATATGAGTCTGGTGAAGACTTGCTCTATATAAAAAGTGCCCTGAGATGTTCGATGATTCAAAACCTTTAATGAAACTGGTCTGAATTGATCATAAGTATTTGTAAAAAGGGGAGATTTATGTTGAGTTATGACAATTTTTAAAATGTGATTTAGTGTCAGGAGTGATGAGGGGATTGTTCCTGTCAGTATGAAGGAACAGGTGAGCTGTTCTAACTGTGTGTGAACAAACAAGCATTAGTTCCAATATAAACACTTTCTAAATGACAGTGGTGACTCATTATATTGTTATCATTAAAAGTAAGATAATAAATACACATAGCCCACAATGAAATGGAATAGTATGAACGTAATATGAAATAAGCCTGCATATTTTGCCATTGAAAATATATTAATTAGTTAAGTCAAAATGTGTTTTCCATATAAAATGTACTAAATCTTTACAGATTATTGTCCTGATGCTCAATAAATGTAGTCCTCTGGACAGATTCTTCTTTGTATCAAAAAGACTTCTTCAGTCTGAGGAGCTGTGACAAACTCAGTCATCTTTCCTCCTTGATACAGAGGAACGATGGTTTGAGAGAGGAGTAAAGGAGGCCATCTTTGTGTAAAGAAACCGTCCATCATTAAACAGGGGTGGAGGCCTCCGTGTTCAACTGTCCCCCTCTTACAATGCTGTTATTGCTAGTATTTTACTGTTCATATAAAATATTTGATAATGTTCTTATAGAAATACCCTGATGCATGCTCAATAAGGCTGATGGTCCTCCTTGATCATGTGAGCAGCTGGTTTCGGCTGTCATCAGCCAACTGGTTGATCCACTGTGGGAGGGTGCTATTTATAAGACTGAGCTGAACACAGCTTCTCAGACTGAGGAAGTCTTTCGGACGAAAGACGAAACGTTTCTACAGTTTTTTTTTTTGCTTTGTTTTGTTTTGTTTTTTGAATGTCCAGAGGACCAGACTTAGCTTTTTTGGATTCTTATAGAAACAAATCTTAAATAATGTTCATAATGTGTTAATGCTACATGTTTGTCTCAGGCTACTTGTTGTTCTGCCATTAACTCTAAAATACTTATTGAATAGTTTATATATGTAGGTAAAACTAGATGTTGAACAACCCATTAAAATACACCAGAATCACAAAAATGCAGGAAATGGCATCTATTTTATTCAAAATTTTCTGAGAGAGGACCCCCACTGGCAACCTAGCGGCGGGTGGGGGGGCGTTGCTCGCCCAGGGCGCCAAAAAGGCTAGGACCGCCCCTGCTTCCACCGCAGATCCTCTTATGTTCAGTGGAGTATGTGTTTGTTCCTTCTGAAGTCCACAATCATCTCATTTGTCTTCTTCACATTCATGTGAAGGTTATTCTCTTTGCACCAGCTCTCCAGGTGTTCCTCCTCCTGCCTGTAGCTGGACTCATCATTGTCTGTGATGCATCCCACCACCGCTGTATCATCTGCAAACTACAATATGACAGCCTGGAGGGGTGGCTGCACAATCATATGTGAGCAGAGTGAACAGGAGAGGGCTTAGCACACATCCTTGAGGAGAGCCAGTGCTGAGGGTGATGGTGGAGGAGGAGAAGTTGTGGATCCTCACTGACTGTGGTCTGTCTGTTAAAAAGTCTAGTACCCAGTTACTCAGTACGTACTCAGTTACAGACCTGTACACTCAGTTACAGACCTGTACACTCAGTTACAGACATGTACACTCAGGTACAGACCTGTACACTCAGTTACAGACATGTACACTCAGGTACAGACATGTACACTCAGGTACAGACATGTACACTCAGGTACAGACATGTACACTCAGGTACAGACATGTACACTCAGGTACAGACCTGTACACTCAGTTACAGACCTGTACACTCAGTTACAGACCTGTACACTCAGTTACAGACCTGTACACTCAGTTACAGACCTGTACACTCAGTTACAGACCTGTACACTCAGTTACAGACCTGTACACTCAGTTACAGACCTGTACACTCAGGTACAGACCTGTACACTCAGTTACAGACCTGTACACTCAGTTACAGACCTGTACACTCAGGTACAGACCTGTACACTCAGTTACAGACCTGTACACTCAGGTACAGACCTGTACACTCAGGTACAGACCTGTACACTCAGTTACAGACCTGTACACTCAGTTACAGACATGTACACTCAGTTACAGACCTGTACACTCAGTTACAGACCTGTACACTCAGGTACAGACCTGTACACTCAGGTACAGACCTGTACACTCAGTTACAGACCTGTACACTCAGTTACAGACCTGTACACTCAGTTACAGACCTGTACACTCAGTTACAGACATGTACACTCAGGTACAGACCTGTACACTCAGTTACAGACCTGTACACTCAGTTACAGACCTGTACACTCAGTTACAGACCTGTACACTCAGTTACAGACCTGTACACTCAGGTACAGACCTGTACACTCAGGTACAGACCTGTACACTCAGTTACAGACCTGTACACTCAGTTACAGACCTGTACACTCAGTTACAGACCTGTACACTCAGGTACAGACCTGTACACTCAGTTACAGACCTGTACACTCAGGTACAGACCTGTACACTCAGTTACAGACCTGTACACTCAGTTACAGACCTGTACACTCAGGTACAGACCTGTACACTCAGTTACAGACCTGTACACTCAGGTACAGACCTGTACACTCAGTTACAGACATGTACACTCAGGTACAGACCTGTACACTCAGTTACAGACCTGTACACTCAGTTACAGACCTGTACACTCAGTTACAGACCTGTACACTCAGTTACAGACATGTACACTCAGGTACAGACCTGTACACTCAGTTACAGACCTGTACACTCAGTTACAGACATGTACACTCAGTTACAGACCTGTACACTCAGTTACAGACATGTACACTCAGGTACAGACATGTACACTCAGTTACAGACCTGTACACTCAGTTACAGACCTGTACACTCAGTTACAGACCTGTACACTCAGGTACAGACATGTACACTCAGGTACAGACATGTACACTCAGGTACAGACATGTACACTCAGGTACAGACATGTACACTCAGGTACAGACATGTACACTCAGGTACAGACCTGTACACTCAGGTACAGACCTGTACACTCAGTTACAGACATGTACACTCAGTTACAGACATGTACACTCAGGTACAGACCTGTACATTCAGTTACAGACCTGTACACTCAGTTACAGATATGTACGCTCAGTTACAGACCTGTACGCTCAGTTACAGACATGTACACTCAGGTACAGACCTGTACACTCAGTTACAGACATGTACACTCAGTTACAGACCTGTACACTCAGGTACAGACCTGTACACTCTGTTACAGGCATGTACACTTTGTTACAGACATGTACACTCAGGTACAGACATGTACTCTCTGTTACAGACATGTACACTCTGTTACAGACATGTACCCTCTGGTACAGACATGTACACTCCTTTTACAGACATGTACACTCTGTTACAGACATGTACACTCTGTTACAGACATGTACACTTTGTTACAGACATGTACACTCAGGTACAGACATGTACTCTCTGTTACAGACATGTACACTCTGTTACAGACATGTACACTCTGGTACAGACATGTACACTCTGTTACAGTCATGAACACTCTGTTACAGACATGTACACTCTGTTACAGTCATGTACACTCTTTTACAGACATATACACTCAGGTACAGATATGTACACTCAGGTACAGACATGTACACTCTGTTACAGACATGTACACTCAGGTAAAGATATGTACACTCAGGTACAGACATGTACACTCAGGTACAGATATGTACACTCAGGTACAGATATGTACACTCAGGTACAGACCTTTACACTCAGGTACAGACATGTACACTCAGGTACAGACATGTACACTCAGGTACAGACATGTACACTCAGGTACAGACATGTACACTCTGTACAGACATGTACACTCAGGTACAGATATGTACACTCAGGTACAGACATGTACACTCAGGTACAGATATGTACACTCAGGTACAGATATGTACACTCAGGAACAGACCTTTACACTCAGGTACAGACATGTACACTCAGGTACAGACATGTACACTCAGGTACAGACATGTACACTCAGGTACATACATGTACACTCAGGTACAGACCTGTACACTCAGGTACAGACCTGTACACTTTGTTACAGGCATGTACACTATGTTACAGACATGTACACTCTGTTACAGACATGTACACTCAGGTACAGACATGTACACTATGTTACAGACATGTACACTCTGTTACAGACATGTACACTCAGGTACAGACATGTACACTCAGGTACAGACATGTACACTCAGGTACAGATATGTACACTCAGGTACAGACATGTACACTCAGGTACAGACATGTACACTCAGGTACAGACATGTACACTCAGGTACAGACATGTACACTCAGGTACAGACATGTACACTCAGGTACAGACATGTACACTCAGGTACAGATATGTACACTCAGGTACAGACATGTACACTCAGGTACAGATATGTACACTCAGGTACAGATATGTACACTCAGGTACAGACCTTTACACTCAGGTACAGACATGTACACTCAGGTACAGACATGTACACTCAGGTACAGACATGTACACTCAGGTACATACATGTACACTCAGGTACAGACCTGTACACTCAGGTACAGACCTGTACACTTTGTTACAGGCATGTACACTATGTTACAGACATGTACACTCTGTTACAGACATGTACACTCAGGTACAGACATGTACACTATGTTACAGACATGTACACTCTGTTACAGACATGTACACTCAGGTACAGACATGTACACTCAGGTACAGACATGTACACTCAGGTACAGACATGTACACTCAGGTACAGACCTGTACACTCAGGTACAGACATGTACACTCAGGTACAGACATGTACACTCAGGTACAGACATGTACACTCAGGTACAGACATGTACACTCAGGTACAGACATGTACACTCAGGTACAGACATGTACACTCAGGTACAGACCTGTACACTCAGGTACAGACATGTACACTCAGGTACAGACATGTACACTCAGGTACAGACCTGTACACTCAGGTACAGACATGTACACTCAGGTACAGACCTGTACACTCAGGTACAGACATGTACACTCAGGTACAGACATGTACACTCAGGTACAGACATGTACACTCAGGTACAGACCTGTACACTCAGGTACAGACATGTACACTCAGGTACAGACATGTACACTCAGGTACAGACATGTACACTCAGGTACAGACATGTACACTCAGGTACAGACATGTACACTCAGGTACAGACATGTACACTCAGGTACAGACATGTACACTCAGGTACAGACATGTACACTCAGGTACAGACATGTACACTCAGGTACAGATATGTACACTCAGGTACAGATATGTACACTCAGTACAGACATGTACACTCAGGTACAGACATGTACACTCAGGTACAGACATGTACACTCAGGTACAGACATGTACACTCAGGTACAGACATGTACACTCAGGTACAGATATGTACACTCAGGTACAGACATGTACACTCAGGTACAGACATGTACACTCAGCTACAGACATGTACACTCAGGTACAGACATGCACACTCAGGTACAGATATGTACACTCAGGTACAGACATGTACACTCAGTTACAGACATGTACACTCTTTTACAGACATATACACTCAGGTACAGATATGTACACTCAGGTACAGACCTGCACACTCAGTTACAGACCTGCACACTCAGTTACAGACCTGTACACTCAGTTACAGACCTGTACACTCAGTTACAGACCTGTACACTCAGGTACAGACCTGTACACTCAGGTACAGACCTTTACACTCAGTTACAGAACTAAACTGTCTAACAACATAGATTTGTCTCTGAAAAGTACGCGGTTCGAGCGTTTATCACTGATACACTAGAAACTAACTCTGACAAGGTTGTTTTTAGTTTAAATACTGATTAGAAAAATCAGTTTCCTCGTGATTAAAATTAAGACTCGAAGCTGCCCCCTGTTGGTTAAAAGACGTTGACAGATGAGTTTTCTTAAAAAACATCATAAAAAGTCAGCATTTTTATGGTGAGTTACCAGCTTTTAAATTTGTTCTGTACACAAACAATAACTCCTGTTTATTTTAAATAAATTATTTGGAATAACAGAGGTACAGACAAACATTTTTGCTTATTTTAAATACGAAAGAATTTAAAATAACAAACAAAAGTACAGTTTTCACTCCAGATAACTGAATT
>JBBPBX010008283.1:9936-20346 GCA_038048925.1 Garcialebias charrua | reverse complement strand
CACCAGTCTGATCAGAATTAAACTCAATTTCTCCCATTTCAGATTGTTCCAAGTCCTATCTACAACAGGTAAGATATTAATTGTTCACATTTTCATAGTCTCAAAAAGCCCCACTTGAAAAATGTTGAACTATCTCTTTAAATCTAACATTGTCAATATACCGGTAATGATGTATTATGATATCTGACTGTTTGACTGCTAACTTACATTTATTAATTAACAGGTGGACATGTTATGTAAGAAGTAAATATAATTGAAGATCAGTAATATTATTCAACATTATCATTGTTCCCACTGTTGTTTTCCTTATTTATTGTTTGATTTTCTGTCATTTTAGCCATTCATTTATCAAAATATTCAGCTCATTCTGGAGATGGGTGCTGTGACGATTTTTTTTTAACGTGTATACTTTTCAACATATTTACTTTTTCCCCAAGCTCTTTCCTCAGAAAAATAAATCGAGATTTGTTAAATTTTCTTCTAATGCTACTTTTAGTTTTCAGCTACAGTTCTGCTGTTTTTAGGTTTTAGCTGGGGTTTGGCAAATTTTGGTGATGGACCGACTAACAGATGAGGTCAGACAGGATGGAGACAAGTTTCAGGAGTGATTTGCAAAAAAAAAGGTGTCAGCAAAGGTCAAAAGAAAAGTTTACAAGACAGTGTTGAGACCAGCTATGTTTTATGGTCTGGAGACAGAGACATGGACAAAAAGACAGGAGACAGAACAGGAAGTGGCAGAAATGAAGATGCTGAGGTTCTCCTCAGGAGTGACATAGATGGATAAGATCAGGAATGAGATCATCAGAGGTACAGCACATGTTGAACAACTGGGAGATAAAGTTAGGGAGGCCAGACTGAGATGGTTTGGACATGTCCAGAGGAGGGACAGTGGATATTGGTAGAATGATGTTAGAAATGCAGCTGCCAGGAAAAAGACAAAGAGGAGATATATGGATGAGTTAGAGAGGACATGGAGGTAGTTGGAGTGAGGACAGAAGCCGTTTTCGCACTGCACAGCCCTCAACGGCCCGCCCCGCCCCGCCTTCTAACCCGGGTTCGTCATGTTCGCATTTGCCTTTTCCGCCCGGGGTCCGCCCTCGTTTTGGAACCCGCCAAGAGGTGGTTCTGATCGGGCCGAGCTCCCGGGCCCAGTTTGACGTCATGTACTGCTCATCATTTGATTCGTTGTTTGCAGCAGGGGCGGGACTCGTTCTAACAACAACCTCAGCGCGAGCTGAATTTCATTAAAATTTAACTACAGAAACCCCTAAAAAAATTGTTAGCTGAATTAGTTTTTCTGAGTTTAATTTTTGTTAATAACTGATTACAAATCAGCTTATGTTAGAACGTAAATAACACGAAGCGCGCACCCATACAGAGCATTTCCGCCTTTCAGCGCGAGCTGAATTTCATTAAAATATAACTAATATTCTCTAACTCCTGCGCGTAGCCAGGATGTTACGTGGGGCGAATCCTTTAAAGTAAAAGTGGACGTCTGAAAACACCAATGCGCCTCCGTGGCTGAGTGGTTAGTGTCCGCTTTCCACTCTAAATTTTATCTTGACTCTGGTTCAATTCCCACCTGGTTCAACTTATTTTACGTTTGTCTTTTATTGGAGAAAATAAAAAGGAGTTTGTGTTATGCCTGTGGTTAACACAAACTACTTTTTTTACCAAGTCATTTACATACAATATAAATAATATCGGTCCAAGGATTGAACCCTGTGGTACTCCACATGTTATTTCGCAGAGATTTGATCGTACATCAGCTATATGCACATACTGCTTTCTGTTTTTTAAATAACTAGAAACCCACTGAAGTGCTCGTCCTCGAATACCATATCTGGACATTTAGCTAGCCTTTTGCTTTTAGCTTCTACTATTTTGCCATTTCAAACTTTTAGCTATAGCCTATTTACATTTTTTGAGCCAGCTTGTGTTCTGCTTCTTGCTTTAACAAATCAGTGTTAGCAGTCATCCACGCTATAATCTCACAGAAAACATGCCTTTGTTTGTTTCTTTCAGTCACTTGTTTTTACAGGCTAATTGTAATCTGTGAATTTCAAAGGTAATCCTCTTTAAATACGGTATCCAATCCCAATAAGAACGTGTGATTCTAAGCTAAAGATCTACACATTTTACAGAAGCACACAGGATGACACACATGCAGCACCGATGTAGATTTATGGTGCAGAGATGAAGAGCTGACTTCTGCTCAGCACCGGAGCACAGCCGAACTCTGAAATACTGTACGTTGCTGAGCAACAGCAGCAGGAACAGCAGCCGACTGTTGGAGTGCAGCCAGCGGCGCTCCACAAAACTGCAAATTGCACTGGAGGTTTACGCAGATACAGTAATGTGCTGCTCATGCAGTCGCAAGACAAAGTGTCAAATCACCTCTCGGTTCATACTGTATTTTATCTCCCCAGGACAGGGTTTCACTCCGAAATGTGAAACAAATGGCGGCGTTGCTAATAGAGATTCAGGAATGATCCAATTTTTTGGGACGGCTCATTAAAACAATGCGAACCGAGTCGTTCTTTATTTTTTCCTGGTGTTTCACACAGATGCAGACACACACACACACTCCTGTACTGTTCTAATGAGATGAAGAACGGGCGTAGGGCAGGACCGTAGACATGACTGGCGAACCCGCGCTCAGGAAGGGATGGAGAGAATTTGTGCATTTGAGTCAGAGTCAGAGTCAGAGAGTCTTTATTGTCATTTGCACCGCATGTGGTACATGTGATGAAAACGAGATTATGTACACGGGGTCCCAGTTACATCCAACAACAAATGCAAGAGAAAAACAGTAATAACATCTAGGATTAACTAAGAAAAACATCAACTAGTAATACACTAAGCCCTAATGTAGTAGAAAAACATCATTATAAACAGCAGCACGAACATGAGTCTGTATGAGCAGATGGTCACAAATGAACACAGCAACAAGAAAACAGATCAGCATCAGCATGATGTGATATTTTGCAGTGTTATTCTTATTATTTATTTATTCATGAGTCTAACAGCCTCAGGGTAGAAGCTGTTCCTCAGTCTAGTGGTTCTACATTTGATGCTCCTCAACCTCCGTCCTGAGGGGAGTGGGGCAAAGAGTGAGTGTGCTGGGTGAGTGAGGTCTTTCATGATGCAGGTGGCTCTTTTCCTGCATCTGGAGGTGTAAATGTCTGTGATGGTGGGGAGACTGACTCCAACAGACTTCTGTGCAGCCTTCACCACTCTCTGTAGAGCTTTCCTCTCTAACTGTGCAGCCTCCATGCCACACGTTGATCATCTGAAAACTTTACAATATGACAGCTGGATGTGTGGCTGTACAATCATATGTGAGCAGAGTGAACAGAAGAGGGCTCAGCACACATCCTTGAGGAGAGCCAGTGCTGAGGGTTATGGTGGAGGAGGAGAAGTTGTGGATCTTCACGGACTGTGGTCTGTTTGTTAAGAAGTCTAGTACCCAGTTACAAATGGAGGGGCTTAGTCCAAGTGTGGATAGTTTGTCTATCAGAGTTTGGGGGATCATGGTGTTGAAGGCAGATGTGAAGTCCACAAAGAGCATGCGCACGTATGAGTCCTTCTGATCCAGGTGGGTGAGAGCAGTGTGGACCACAGAGGAGATGGCGTCCTCTGTTGATCGGTTCTCGCGGTATGCATACTGATGAGGATCCTCGTTGATGTTGACGGTTGTCTTGATGTGGGACATGACCAGTTTCTCAAAACATTTAGCGACTATCGGGGTGAGGGCCACCGGTCTATAGTCATTCAGACCAGTCACTGTGGAGCTTTTTGGGACTGGGATGACGGTGGCGGTCTTCAGGCAGGTGGGAACTGACTCCAGTGAAAGTGATTTGATAAGTGATTTGATAATTTGATAAGCGTACATGGCCGCTGCAGTACAGCCGTACGAATAGGCCTGTCACGATAACAAATTTTGCTGGGCGATTCATTGTCTCAGAAATTATTGCGATAAACAATAATATTGTTTGAAATTTTATGATAATTAGTAATTATCGTCAAATTTAAGAAGAAAGAAACTGTCCAGATGACCTGACTGAGCATTACTGGATGTGGTACCTGGATGACTGAGCATGAACTTTGTTGCCTTGAACCACTTTGGCTGTGGCTGCCTGACTGGGAGGAGTTGACGGGGGACAGGACGGCCCCCAGAAACCATCTTCTCTTCAGCAAACTGGTTGACCCACTTAAAGAGTTTAATGCTTGGTGGGAAAACAGTTTACTTGGAACTCCTCACACTGATGAAGCCCTCCGGATAGAGGGCGAAACGTCTCTAGAGAAAATAAACTGTCCAGCTGACCTGACTGAGCATTATTGGTGTTGGTTAATTTGTTTTGAGTGTAGTATCTTTGTTTGACCACCAGATGGCAGTATGATACTGTTAGAACCGAAGGATGGATAGTGAGGGAGCGAGCAGCGTGTCTCTAAGAAAAGTGGGAGGGATGCCCCTTGACGTGACATGGCCTGTCTCTCGGTTCTCAAAATGGCGGACGCTCTGTGTGCTTTGAGCTCTTTAGCATAGCATTTGTCACACAAAGCTTTTAATAAATAAATAAAAAACCGTAAACAAGTTCTCAGCTTCTTTTTGCAGAGAAAAACAACTTTTTGCACGAAGGCACAGGTTTTAACCATGAATTTTAGAGCTTCGACAAGACAGAGGTTTTTTCTCCGTGGTCAGCCTGTTAGCTTAGCTTGCAGCTTAGCTTCTCAGCTTAGCTGCTTTTAATGGTCCAAAAACACAATTTTGAATGGTTAAAACAGATTTTAAAGAGAAAAGAGAAAAGGAGGGGTCAGTGAAGAGAACCGGAGTTGAGCTTTTTGTCATCAAAGTCAAAGTCAAAAGTCAAAGTCAACTTTATTGTCAGATCTGCAATATGTACTGTACAGGACATACACAGGACCGAAATTGCGTTTCTCTCAGTCCCTCGGTGCAACAGTAAACATCTAAACATTGAAACACTGAAACATATAATAATAGACATAAGCATAAAATAGTAAAACTAACACTGTCCTGAGTTTTTTGCATAGTGGTATAAGAGTATGAAAATTTACACCAACTCTAAAACTAAAACATTAAACATTTAATGAACATAATATTGTCCTGAGTTTTTGCATACTAGTATAAAAAAAGAGTATAAAAAGTATAACTAAAATAAACTAAAGGTTTCTAGCATTGACATTTGCAAAGTGGCAAAGCAGCGTATGAGTCAATGTACACAGTATATGTATGAGGTAGTAGTTGATGTTGTTGTAGAGGCAAAAAGTGGCATATGCAGTAAGGCACATTGGGCATCCCTAAATAAGACCGTTCAGAGCACACTGTATATGTACCAGCAGTGGTGTAGATATTAGAGTAGTGTAAATAAATGTAAACAGTAGTAATTACATGTAAGCAGTAGTAATAAAAGTAAACAGTATTAATAAATGTAAACAGAGAATGTAAACAGTATTATGATTATAGGCAGTGATGTAATACAGACATTAGTGCAAGTATGAGAAGTAGTGCAAACTGTATGAGCACATGACCGAGAGTTTAGTGAATAACCCGTTTGATGACACAGAGTCTAGTGTTAAAAACTTTGTGTTGAGTGATAATATGTGAGAAAGTTTTAGTGTTAAGGCAGTTCAAATGGGAGGGGAGGCAGAGCAGGCAGAGTGTTTAGCATTCTGACTGCCTGATGAACAGAGCTGTCTCTCAGTCTGCTGGTACGAGCCTGGAGACTCCTCAGTCTCCTCCCTGATGGCAGCAGTCTAAAGCGGCTGTGTAGTGGGTGTGTGGGATCACCTGCCATGCGGTGGGCTTTCCGAGTGAGGCGTTTGCTGTGTAAGTCCTGCAGTGAGGGCAAGGAGGTGCCGACGATCTTCTCAGCTGCTTTCACGATGCGCTGGAGGCTCTTGCGGCAGGATGCAGTGCATGCACCAAACCACACAGTGATGCAGCTGGTCAGGACACTTTCTATGGCACCTCTGTAGAAGGTGCACATGATGGAGGTTGAAGCTCCAGCCCTTTTCAGCTTGCGGAGAAAGTAGAGGCGCTGGTGAGCCTTCTTCGCCAGTGCTGCAGTGTTCCTGCTCCAGGACAGGTCCTTTGAGACGTGCACTCCCAGGAACTTGGTGCTGTCCACTCTCTCCACTGCGGTGCTGTTGATGGTCAGAGGGGCATGTTGTGCATCCCTCTTCCTGAAGTCCACGACAATCTCCTTTGTCTTCTCCACGTTGAGAGTGAGATTGTTGTGTCCGCACCACAAGGCCAAGCGGCTCACCTCGTTCCTGTAGTCCGTCTCATCGTTGTTGCTGATGAGACCTACCACTGTTGTGTCGTCCGCAAACTTGATGAAGTGGTTGGAGCTGTACGATGGTGTGCAGTCGTGTGTTAGCAGGGTGAATAGAAGGGGGCTCAGCACACATCCTTGTGGGGCCCCTGTGTTCAATGTGATGGTGCTAGATGTGTTACTCCCGATCCGTACTGTCTGTGGTCTCCCGGTCAGGAAGTCTAGCAGCCAGTTACACATTGAGGTGTTCAGCCCCAGACTGTCCAGTTTAAGGATGAGCTGTTGGGGGATGATCTACTACTTATAATGCGATTAATTGATTTATTGTTTATCGCGACAGGCCAACGCATGATTTGTATTGCCATCACTATGTATGGACGTACTGCATGGCTCCCAGTTCAAAACACTGACTCATTTGAGCAGCTTTTTGAAAAGAATGGATCCTTAAGATCCGGCTCCTTTCAAAGAGCTGTAAATCCCATCTCTAACTGAACAGCAACACTAGCTTCACCTGAACTGGACTGTGTTTGTCTTTAAGAAATAAAGAAAAACATGTCAAGCTTTTAACTTAAAGGCCACCAGAGTCCTTCTCCACACTTCCATTTACTTGGATTAGTTTTATAAGCTGCAGCTGTTTGCACCTCCCGGCTGATTGCTGCCTGTCGCTGAAGGCAAACGGTAAAAACGTTTTCGAGTGTGCATTCACTTCTTTGTAACATTAGCAAAGTATTTCAAGTATCTCTGAACGTATTTTAATAAATCCCTCAGAAAATAATTGCTGGATGTCTCTACAACCGTTTATCAAAGATGGCCTCCACAGTCAACTGACCTCAGCACACAAAACATGTAAGTCAGCAAATCTTACAAATGAGCTGAAATTTGGAGTGGTGGTAGCTGAAAGTTATTCAAAACACAGACTCTAAGGGCTAACTGATTCTTACAGGTAAAAACATTTTTACATCAGATGGTGCATAATAGTATTTTCAAGGTTTGTCCAAAACATCTAACGCCATCATTCCTCAACAAAAGATGATCTTAGTTTAAAAACTAGCAGTACTCCCATGTCTCTCTTGTCACTGAGGGATTAGAATAGTGAATGTTTTGTAGTTTTAGAGATAAGTGTTTTTTTACTGGACTGGAATTGAACAGGGATTGTAAGTAAACCTTAATGTTTTTTGATGCAGCTATTCAAGTGGTAGAAGTTACGCTGTGGAGAAGAACACGGGTTATGGAGAATAGAGGGAGACATTTTATCCAACATCAGGTGTAATGGAGGACCCAGAGGGTGGCCAAAGGTGGCCTTGGTGTCTATAGATTAATCTTTGGCCACCCCAAGCATTTGAGCAAACTATACCTTTAAGCAATATAAAAACTAAAGCATACTTTCCTTAAATGATAGGGGTGACCAGTTTATGGTGGTGGCCATCTTGGATTATGACATGGCAACCCAATTTGGTTTTGAAAGTTTTTTTTTTTTTTTTTACCCTAGATGAAACCACACACCAAAATTGAAGTCGACAGGTTGCTTTTTTCCCCCCCAGTTCACAGTACTGTATTTACATATAGACATATATGGTGGTGGCCATAATGGTTTTTGACGTGGCCAACCAATTTTACAACAGTGACCATTTTTACTCCCAACATCCATCCTGGTGTGTGGCTGCATCTATAGATGATGCAGCCACACACCAGGATGGATGTTGGTACCTCCCTTATTTTTCAAGTTGTCATGCTCACAACATGCACGGACAGACGGTGGGACCGAGGGCATTCCCCTCTTGGCTCCGCAGCGTGATATGAATTCCTTCAATGAATGATGAATTTAATATTCAAGCTGTCGTCAGATGGAAGTGTTTTAAATTCCTGCTGTGTCTTTAGAGGTGATGTTGGATCATACTTGGATGAAGGAAGGCTGGACTGTCATAAAACCTGACATGTAATATGTCAGGGGAAAGAAAGATCGCTCACAGACAGATTTATTGCCTCGTTTCGTCCGGTGTTTACAGCACAGTGGTGACATACGGTAAAACAAACTGCAACACCCAGCTGTTTTTAATGCTCTGTCTTTGTTAAACCAAAATATAGAATCAGTTTGAGGGGTTGGTCAACCTCAATCCAGGGAATTGGATTGTGGAATGGTTTGGGGACTGAAGTGAAAAAAAAAAAGCAAAAACAATGATTACATTTGAGAAAATGATTAAAACTGAACTATTGCAAAAATATATATGAAATACTGTTACGTATGTTGTATTGTAGTTCGATAATTATGGTAAATTCTTCTTTTTTGTTCAGTTACTTGCGGATGATTGTTGTTTGATTTGATTACATTGTATTTGAAAGAGGGGGCAGATATAATAAGATTTTTTTCTTCCTTCTGCTACCCTTCATTTTATTTACAAGTTGTATAAGCTAAATTTGTGGGATTGTTTTGTGTTGTATTTTAAAATGAATAAACTTGAACAAAAAAAAAACTGCTATAGGTTGTTGGAGCTACATATAGAATAAAACAACTTCTGCAGGTTCTGGGTGGACGTGGTGCACAACTGCAGGAAACGTTTCAGCTTCAAAACCACCACCGTCTTCTTATCCTCCTTTGATCACCTGATGGCTGTACTGCTCACTTTTTATTTTTTTTATTTTTTTACATTTCATGCCTCTGGGGAGGGCAAAAAAAAAAGATGTTTCAAAGTAGTATGAAAATAGAAAAGCAGATAAAAGTAACAAAAGAAGTGTCCATGTGCCCGTCAAGGAATGAGGAGCAGCAGAGTTGGAGATGGGTGGACCTGTTTTCAGGAGGTTTGATGCTAACGAAGGAGGTTTCTAAAAGCCTGAGGTGGAACGATCAACAATAATCCAACAAACGTAACGCGCGAGTGTTTTGAACTACGAACGTGCTGCAAAAGCAGAAAAACAGTCAGGATTCTTGGCTTTGTGCCGATTTCTGATGTGAACTTTGCGCTTGATATTGTTTGAGTTAGCATCTGTGTGATTTCCTACCATTATTTAAATAAAAAAAACACTAAACATGAAATTACTTGTCTGTTAGCAAAACATCTCATGAACCACTGGAGAGATTTTACTGAAAGCCATCAATGGATGCTCATCCACAAGTACAATACAATACAATGCAACTTTATTTATAAAGCACTTTAAAACAACACCGTTGGCCAAAGTGCTGTACACTAACACGAACAAGCATAAAACTATAAACTCAAAAAATACCATAAAAGTGATGAACTACCAGATCAAGACACTAAACAGTAAAAAGTAAAGAACAAGTAACTTAAAAACAGTAAAACCAACATTTCAAGCTGTATTAAAGGCCAAAGAGTGAGTTGAACAAGTGTTCAACTTTGGAACTCAACAAAATACAAGATGGCCACCACACCCCACTGATTATATGAAACACAAACGTGGCTGAAGCTCAGCTGATTTCACAGACAACTGGCTAAAAGCTAATGTGGTAGTGGCTGAGTGTTAGCCACAACACAATGCACAGCACGTTTGCTCTGAACTTTAGCAACGACTGTTGGCACAAACACTGTTTGTGTGTTAGCAAAATATATTGTGACACACTCAAGCCCCCCAGATGTGCAGGACCAACATTTAGTATATACGTGCTCAGTTTAAGATGGCTGCCACAGCAACTCATCTTAAAAACATAAAAACAGCTAGAGTTCGGTCAGGGGTAGCTGAGAGTCATCCTCGACACATGCTTCGAGCACCAACTGCTGAAACGTTGAAATACAAGATGGTGAATGACATGCATCGAGACGTTTATTTTATTTTATATATCTGTTCGTTTATGAGTGTACAGGACGGGCCGGCGGGTCTGGGATGAACTCGGCTGATTTTCTGTTTGGACTTCGGGCCCTGAAACAATCCGTACCCCCGTTCACTGTCACCGTCACTTCTCCAGCTGTGGAAGTTGCTCATGCTGACTGGGCCCTGATGATGAAGAGGATGATGACAACGCACGGACTGTGGGTTCTGATCCACGATGAATGAGTGAGCGAACAGAATGGGCAGCATTTCATCCTCCTCTGGTCACTTCTTTAATGACCCTGTCTCTTTTCTCCCCCTTTAATCAAATTAAAATATGACTCACTCA